>CATIWR010028526.1:0-63251 GCA_949677035.1 Omphalea diandra
AAATTGTCTACTCATCTCTTAGACAATTTTCAATATTTCTCTCTTTTATAATATTTCACTTTGTGGTCCTTTTCTTAGTGAAATTTAATTTTGGTAGTGTCTAAGGACGTAGGCATAATTGGCCGAACCTCGTTAAATTTAGGCATTTTTATTTTGTCTTTATTTTTGAATAGTTATTTTGTAGGGTATAGTTGTAGTGATATATTGTGTTGTTAAATTACTATTAAAGTGATTTTGTCTAAGGAGATTGGGTTTTAAGTGGGATCACTTGTGACCACTCTAATCTTTCCTGGGAATCAACTATAGTGTGGTTTTTCAGTACAATCTTTCACTCTTTATTCACCTATAAATTTATTAGGTGAATTTGGTGGATGAAATATTATTCTTATTCTACAACAATTGGTATCAGAGCCAAATGTTACTCTTAGTATGCTCTGTAGTTGCAGTTTAATCTGATCTTCCACATCAGAAAATATTTCCTTAAGCTAATTGTATTCCGCTTTGAAGGCCATTGGTGAATTTTGTAATCGAAATGGAGAGCTCTTTAAAATTATCCACATCTACCATGTCGAGAGTTTCATCACAACCTATCTGGGCGAGAACTGTCGTGGCAAATTCAAAATTGGCGGTGGAAATCTTTGATGACACAGGTCATTTCAGTATGTGGCAAAGTGAGGTTCTAGACGCTCTTCTTTAGCAAGATCTAGATATTGTCATTGTAAATGAGAAACCAGATGATGTGCAGGAGAAAGATTGAAAGACGATTAATCGATTGACATGTGGTACAATTCGATCATGTCTGCAAGTAATTTATGGGAGGCACTAGAAGAAAAATTTCTGAAGAAAAGTAGCCAGAATAAGCTTCACATGAAGAAGAGGTTATTTCGCTTCACTTATATATTGGGTACCACAATGAATGATTACGTTACCAGTTTTAATCAGTTGGTTACTGATCTGGTAAATATAGATGAAACATTTAAAGATAAGGATCTAGCTCTGATGTTATTAAGATTACTTCCCGAGGAGTTTGAGTTTCTTGAAACTACTCTGCTTCACGAAAAGGCTAATGTATCTCTTAAAGAAGTATGTGATGCCTTGTACAGTTACGAACTAAGGAAGAAGGACAAGAAGGTTAGTTCCAGCAGAGATGCAGAAGCTTTAGTAATCAGAAGTCGTTCGCAGAATCCAAGTAGGAGAAAGAAGGGGAGATCCAAGTCAAGGCCCAAGTTGAGCAAAGATGAGTGTGTCTTTTGTCGAGAAAAGGGGCAATGGAAGAAGGATTGTCCAAAATTGAGAAATAAAGGCAATCCCGATAAAGGAAAAGCTGTAGCAAAATTAAGTGTTGTTGATGTTGATGATGCAGTGTCAGATTACTCACTTGCTACATCATTAAATGGTTCTTATGATGTATGGCTACTAGAATCAACATGTAGCTATCATATGTGTCCCAATAAGGAATGGTTCTTTGATTTTAAAGAACTTAAAAATGGTGAAGTTGTATACACAACAAATAATATCCCTTTGACAACATATGAGATTAGTTCGATTCGTTTGAGAAATGTGGATGAATCAATCATTACCTTAATAGATGTTCATTATGTGCCAAAATCGAGCAAAAATCTTATCTCTGTCAGGATCCTAGACTCAAAAGGGTTCGAGGTGAAAGTGAAAAATGAAGTGATGAAAATTATCTCTGGTGCACGTATGATATTAAAGGGAATTTGAAAGAACAACAATCTGTACCACTATCTAGATAGTACAGTTACAGGGACAGTAGCAGCAACAACTTCTATAGATGATCGAGAGATAAAAGCAATCAAGCTATGACATATGCGCTTGGGGCATGCTGGAGAAAAATTCTTGAATTTGCTTGCTAAGCAAGGATTATTGGAAGGAGTGCAAACTTGCAAATTAGACTTTTGTGAGCATTGCATCAAAGGGAAGCAGACAAAGGTTAAATTTGGGACAACAATCCATAATACTGAAGGTATCTTGGATTATGTTCACTCTGATATTTAGGGTCCCTCTAAAACTAGTTATTTGGGAGGAAAACACTATTATGTGACCTTTATTGATGATTTTTCTCGGAGAGTATGGGTGTACACAATGAAGAAAAAGGATGAAGTGTTAGGAGTTTTCCTGAAATGGAAAAAGATGGTGGAAACTTAGACAAGTAAAAGGATCAAACATCTCCGAACAGACAATGGTGGAGAATATAGAAGCTATCCATTTGAGAAAATTTGTGAAAATGAAGGCATTATCAGACACTTCACTATTAGATCTACACCACGACAAAATGGTGTGACAGAATGCATGAATTGAACATTACTGGAGAAAGTTCGATGTATATTTTTCAATGTTGGGTTGGGTAAAGAATTTTGGGCTGAGGCTGTAACATATGCGTGTCACCTCATCAATCGCCTACCATCTACTGCTATTGATGGAAAAACACCATTAGAGAAATGGTTTGAAAAGCCTGCTACAGATTATGATTCCTTACATGTATTTGGTTCCACTGCATATTACCATGTTAAGGAGTCAAAGTTAGATCCAAGAGCAAAGAAAGCAATGTTCATAGGGATCACCTCTGGCATAAAAGACTATCGTTTATGGTGTCCAAAGACAAAGGAAATAGTTTTTAGCAGGGATATCACCTTTGATAAAACTACCATATTGAAAAAGGTGGATGTTGAGCAGTTAGATGGTACTCCCAAGCAGGTGGAGTTTGAGAAAATAGTAATCCCAGCAGATAAAAAAGGTGTTGAGACCCATCCTATGGTAGAAGGAGATTCTCAAGAAGAAGGAGTTCAAGGACTTCCTCAGCAACTTGAACCAAGTACATTTATGAGGCCAGAGAGGGTGCATAAAATGTCTGGTCGTTTTGCTGATATGGTGACTTATAAAAAGACGATAGGATTGTTTTGTCACTATATTGATATAGTGCTTCATGCATCTCCAGTTGTAGCTGATGACATTCCTACCACTTTTACTGAAGCAGTTCAAAGTTCAGAAGAAGAAAAGTGCAGGATTGCCATGTATGAAGAAATATAATCGCTTCATAAGAATCAGACTTGGGAACTTGCTAGTCTTCCAAAAGGAAAGAAAGCAATTGGATGCAAATGGGTTTTTGTAAAGAAAAAAGGATTTTCTGGCCAAGATGATGTTCGCTACAAAGCAAGATTGGTGGCTAAAGGCTACGTTCAGACGGAGGGAATTGATTATCATGAGGTATTTTCTCCAGTAGTGAAACATTCCTCAATTAGAATTTTATTGGCTTTGGTAGCACAGTTGGATTTAAAACTAGTTTAATTAGATGTAAAAACTGCATTTTTACATGGAGACTTAGAAGAGAAAATCTATATGACTCAGCCAGAAGGGTTCAAGGTTGCTGGAAAAGAAAATTTGGTGTGTAAACTTTAGAAATCTTTATACGGGTTGAAGCAATCTTCGAGCAGTGGACAAAAATTTGACAAGTTTATGATAGAACAGAGGTATACCAAGAGCAAATATGATCATTGTGTGTATTTGCACAAGCTATAAGACGAATCCTTCATATATCTTCTTTTTTATGTTGATGATATGCTGATAGCTTCAAAAGTCAGACAAAAATTGAGAAATTGAAGACTCAGTTGAGAAAGGAGTTTGAAATGAAGGATTTAGGAGAAGTAAAGAAGATTTTTGGCATGGAGATTATCAGAGATAGAAAATTGAGGAGGCTTTGTTTGACTCAGAAACAATATTTAAGAAAGGTACTATAACGTTTTGGCATGAATGAAAATGCAAAACATGTTAGTACTCCGCTTGCTCCTCATTTTAAGCTGAATGCCTCTATGTCATCGAAGAATGATGCAGAACGGGAGTACATGTCAAAAGTACCGTATGCAAGTGTTGTTGGTAGCTTGATGTATGCTATGGTCTGTACAAGGCCTGACATTTCACAAGCAGTTGGAGTTGTGAGTAAGTATATGCATGATCCAAGAAAGGAGCATTGGCAAGCTGTGAAATGGATTCTACGGTACATTAAAAATATTGTGGATTTTGGATTGATATTTAAGCAGGAAAGCATTCAGTGTGTAGTCGGATATTGTAATTCAGATTATGTTGGTGATCTAGATAAACCTCGATCAACTACTGGTTATGTATTTACTCTTGCAAAGGCATGAGTTAGTTGAAAGTCTACTTTACAGTCAACAGTTGCTCTGTCTACTATAGAAGCAGAGTATATGGCAATCACAGAAGTTGTAAATGAAGCAATTTGGCTCAAGGGTTGCTTAGTGAATTGGGAATTGAGCAGAAGTATGTCAAAGTATATTGTGATAGTCAGAGTGTTATCCAGTTAGTAAAAAATCAAGTTTAAGTATATCGATGTTCGATATCACTATGTGAGAGAGATTATAGAAGAAGATGGAGTTAGAATCTAAAAAATTCATACTACTAAAAATCCTGCTGACATGATGACAAAAGTCGTCACTGCGGTCAAATTCCAACTTTGTTTGGACTTGATCAATATTGCTAAAGTTTGATGTTGAATTTGGAGACACTATAAAAAACTGTTTGAGGAGATTAAACATGTTGAAATTCGCCAAGGTGAAGATTTGTTGATTATGTTGGCTCACTTCGATATCCCACATCGGAGAAAGAACAAAGGGAATGAAAGTTTCTTCGTTATAAATAGAGTCATATCCCATATCGAAGAAAGAAAAAAGGGAATGAAAGTTTCTTTGTTATAAATAGAGACTTAATTTCTTCAGTTTAATCATCCCAAAATTGTCTACTCATCTCTTAAGTAATTTTCAATAGTTCTCTCTCTTTTGTAATATTTCACTTTGTAGTTCTTTTCTTAGTGAAATATAATTTTAGTAGTGTCCGAAAACGTAGGTATAATTGACCGAACCTCGTTAAATTCTGGTGTTCTTATTTTATCTTTATTTTTCAATAACTATTTTGTATGCTATAATTGTAGTAATATATTGTGTTGTTAAATTACTATTAAGGTAATTCTGTCTGAGGAGATTGGATTTTAAGTGAGACCGCTTGTGACCCTTCCAATCTTTCCTGAGAATCAACTATAGTGTAGTTTTTCAGTACAATCTTTCACTCTCTATTCATCTATAAATTTATTAAGTGAATTTGGTAAGTGAAATATTAGTCTTATTCCACAACAATGAGTTCCTATCTCTACATCTAATAATGTTTTTTTTTATTTAAATTTAATCAATCCTCGTCTAATCTTTACTTCTATTATTTCTAAGTACTATTGATGTATTTTTTCCGTATTAACTATTGCACAACAAAAGCCATTGCGGCCTTTTTTGGTTGAGATTGCTTGCAAAGGAATTGGAAAATTCAGTGCCATATCATTAGAGGTAATGATTTAAATTATTTAAATTTAACTAAATTAAAAAAAGAATAATACAAATTCCAAATAACTTAAAAATTTTCAAATTGAGATCTAATCTTAACTCGATTTATAGATCAATTCAAATCAACTCCATCCTAATCCAATTTAAAATAACTTAATATTTTATCTGATCTAAATTATTTAAAACTTCAAATTTTTAAAAAAATTAAAATTATTAATGATCCGATATGACCTAAAGTACAAATGATCCAAAAAGTTATTTGATATTTATTCTGTATACTCAGTTCATGACCCAACCCAATCACAACTTAAAATGACTCGAACCATGACCTCAACTCTAACTCCTCGGACCCAGTCGATTCTGTTTGCCACCTCTATACCTCATATGCTCATCTACTAGGAAGCAAAGACAAGACAACATTGGTGTCTATAATACATCACAGCTGGTGGTGCAAACCTTTGGGGTTTCACTTGCACATGAGCATTTGTTTTGGGGTGACAAAAAAGAATAAAACACAAGAAGGGTAATTAGTTAATGATAAGAAAGGTATTATAGTCACTACTGGTCTCACCAATGGTGCTTTTCATATAAGAGAGCAGATGTATTTAGTCATGGATGGCTACATGGTCTTTGTTCTGCCAATTTTTACCCCACACCAAGAAGGATTATATTTAGACTTTAGGCTAGATAATGCCACTTGAACTTCACACAAAAATCTTTCTGCATTGGCATCCTTTTCCGTGCAATGAAACGAATAAGAAGCATAGCCTTTTATGATACCCCATGCTGATGTCACTGGTCAATCCAGTCTTTGAAGAGCAACATCATGTATATAGGTATATTTACAGAAGCAATGACTACAGTCATTCGGAAGGTCCTCATCAGTCTTTGGATAACGATTCTTGTCTTTGATTTGTTTGTTCTAAGTGATAGTTTTATGTTCGGATCATATCCAACATCTGCATTGCCATCAAGTGGCATGGAAATCTGTGTCTCCTGTGCAGTATTTTTTCTTGCCGTTGGCCGCATCACAGCATTACCTCTGCCATCACATAACAAAATTAAGGAAAAGAATGGTACGAGGCATATACAAAATGTCAAGGGAAGCACTCATGAAGTGTAACAGGTAACCACTGATGAGGAACTGTAAATTTAAAATGTGTGCTGTATATCAATTCAGTGGCACTATTGACAATGATGAGAATGCAGGGATGAAAGCACCTGTCGACTGAAGCTTTATCACCTGGCCGTGAAACAGGAGTATCTTGTGGTTTCTTTACAAGATGCATTGTTCCTTCTGTATCCCACATCATCTCATATTCACAATTCTCATCTTCATTTTTCTCTTTTGTCCCTCCCTTAAACAAGCTGGTGAAAAGTCTGATACATGCCACTAAACCACTTAAGTGATGCCCAAAACTTATGCCACTTGTTGGCCAAAAGAGTAGAGTCAGAAGGGTCAGAATGAAGAGAGAAAGATACCTGACATTTTCAAGAAAACGGGTCGGTAATAATTAAAAATGCTTCAATATATCTTTTTTTTTTAACAATAACTAGATTGCATTAAACTCGATATGCTTCAATATATCTTTTTCTTTAATAATAACTAGATTGCATTAAACTAGATCCTCACATAACATTCTCAGAAGGAAGTACAACTATTACCCATCTAGAGCGATAGTTACCATATATAAATGTGTGTTTGCATTGGAAGAAAGCATAGTTGAGAAACTAATGCATCTTCTGCGGTGGATGCTGCATTTGCAGAGTTACTAACAGATAACAGCATGAAAGATGGATACAAGTTTCCCTGCTGCCAGCTTATGGTCCCTACGGTATGCTGCATATTATAATCAATTAAACTCATATATCCAGGGAACCTATAGATGCCAAACTATCAGATAATTACCTCTACCATAGGCCCAAATTTTGATTCATGTTTTACTGTACATTGATCATGATCATGTCCTGATAAAATGAGTGCCTGAAAGAAACCATACATTAGATATTATTTCCAGCAGAAGTATCTCCTTCCAGAACATGTTTATATGCACGTATTACACACATACTGCATATGTGGCTTTAGATAAACAGATACAAAAAAGGGAAAAAATAAATCTTCCCAGATCTATTTTTATTGTTCACAAATACTAAAGTTATTGGAGTCTTATGAAATGTTACAAACAAGGACTTCTTTGAACCTCCACAGAAAAGAGGCAGCTACACCATACCATTCTTGTAACTTAAAACCCAAGTTGAAACTCAACTGCTAAAAGGGTTAAAATAAGCATTTGGATGCCATGCACGGATTCAAAAAGGAGCACTGCAACCCTATTAAAGCAAACATTGTATGCATCAGATGAATCAAGGGTAGAAAGTGATTTACAGGCTTGATGAACTCCAACAATTTGGTTGATGATTCCTTGGTAACATAATTCTGGTACCTGCAGCATTAAACCAGCATCAAACCACAAAATAAAAACCACCGATCGAAGCCTACAATTTCTTGTAATCTTCCTATACTCATTTCATCAGGAAAAGTATAAGAGGCTTACATTATTCCTCCACTAGGACCAGAACGTGACATCCGCTGAACATGAAAGAGAAATGCATGCATGTAAGTTCAAGCACGGAGAAGAGAGAAGACATTCAGATTCATGATGTCTGGTAAGGAGAATAAATTTGGCAGACTTGAAGAACTGCATTAATGTTAACAGAGACCATATGGTGCTTAGTTTTTAACTTTTTAAAACTGACAAACGAATACCTGATTGATGATTGGAGAACTGCGGTGAGGACCACAGTAAGTATTATCCAGCCGATACAATGGAATATGGGTCAATAATACCCTTGGAATTAACTGAATCTCTAGAGAAATGAAATGTAGAAATAGTTACTTATTTGTTACGTATGAAAGCACACTTACTAGTAGTTTAAAGAAAAAAAAATTACCTGTGGATGCATTCTTTATGAACTCCCATGTCTTAGAAGCGAAATTTTCTAGTGGGTGGCCTGGATATGAAAAACAAAATACACTCAGGTTTAATCTCCTTTACATCTAATAAATTTGAATTTTCTTTGATCTATACGCTGATAAACTTACTCTGCTATGTACAGGCCATATAATCAATGTAAGTCTATAACAAACGTTAATCTTAAGCATGATAATGCAAAAAAGTGGCGTTATAACTTCACCCAGTAACACCATTCTCATTCAGCTGTTGCACCCAAGAGTGACACATCATTTTAAAATTTATTAGAAACCATTTTTATTGAAAAAGAGTCTCCATTTATTAACACCCAAGTCAACCTCATACATACATCCAAAAGTTATGTCAGCTCATATCCAAAAGTTAAACGCAGACAAACTTAAACAATATTTTAACTTGTAAGGCACATGAGATAAGGTAAACCAAAGATGTGGAGGGGAATGAAATGATTTTCATAGGGGAAAAAATAACTAAAGTTGCCTGACTCACCAAGGATATACAGAAGGTTTTAGGTTTTGCAATCTTATAACTCCCTATAGCAAATCATGACAACAAAGAAGGATTTTTTACACTTAAACTGTTATACTTTCATGGTTTTAAAATATCAAAAAAGCAAAATTATGATAGGTCAGGAAGAGTTAAAAGCTGTACCATCAAGAGTTTGAGCATCAACGGCAATAAACTCCACTTTTCCAACCGAAAAATGGAAATTTCTAGTCCCAAATACTTCCATATAGTGTCTAATAACCTGTATAAATGTAACAGAAAGGCTTGTTCAACAAATACAAGCTATGATGAGAAATTAGATAAATCATCAAGTTATGAGAAATGTGCCACTAATTACCAAACACACAGCAAAAAGTGAAAAAATTGCACTCAACATAACAAAATTCATTAGCTTAAAAACTTGGTATCTATTGTACTTCAGCTCTAAATGTTACGGATAGCAAAAAAATTTCATTAACTGGAAAGAAGATTGGCTTTCTTTTGAATTGCAAATACAGATTTGTAAAATAGTTCAGTATTAATTATCAATTACTGAAACAGAACCTTGTCACACTCAAACTGATCAATTTCCATAATTCAGCCCCAATGACAATTTAATGCTATTCTGCTAAATTGACTTCAATAGATGTATATTTCAAAACACCTTCTATATTTTGTTCTGAGGATATACTTCATTTTCAATTTTTCTCTTAGTTAATTGCATCATTTTCATGGGGTAATATTCATAAAAAAATCATAATAAAAGCACACTAGCCTTATCTACCAGAAATAATAGTCAAAAGAAAAACAGTAAAAAGCTCATAAATAATGTGTAGTTCTAAAAATCAAAATGGTGTATTATAAGTAATACATGCCAAAAGTACCTCTGGTTTATGAGAAATGATGCTTTCATAGCCGATATCATGGTTGCCAGGAATGTAGAAAACCTGCATATCTGCATATCTTCCTTCTGCATTCATACCAAAGATATGCCTAAAGCGGTGTAAAGACTCCTGCCATCTTATCAGTGAAAAAATGTCAAGGTCATTCTGCAGAAGAAACTAACAAGTGATGCGCTGAAGAGAGAAAAAATAGTCAATGGGGGAACAAGAATATTTTGAGGCAAGATTTGGAATAGAAATATAAAGAAAACAAAAATAAGCGCAGGTCATATGAAGTGATAGGAAAAACGCATCCAATAAATATATTGAAAGCCAAAGTGGAAACAAGCAAAATGAAATGTAAAAGAAATATCCAGTCTAGCAAAGGTTGCTAGGAATTCTCTGTACTTTGGTTTCTAACATTCTGATAATGTTAGAGTTTATGTGATTACATCGTTTTAATCAGTAGAGTTTATTTAAAAGCAGTCACTTTAACTACATAGAAGAAGTTTCCAGGCTTACTCTTCATCAGATAAATAAGGGCCACCATCAAAGTAATCACCCAAAAACAAAATCACATCAGGTTTCAAAGGCAGGATGGATGAAAAGAATGCCCTGCGCATGTATAAATCAGTATAAAATTGAGCAGTCTCCAAAGCAAATGATTTTGGAGGTAGATGAAGGGAGGTTCTGTCCATAAGCTGTTAAGTAAAGATAGAAAACCAATATTAGTAACAAAACATGCCAACCACTGAAAAAAACAAGTGCAGCAGGTAAGAAAAATGCTGCCTCCGGGCTTTGTCAATGAAGTAAGCCTAGTGCTCTTTCAAAAAAAAAAAAGGAAAAAGATAAGAAAAATGCATCAAATCACCTGCGGGTCAGCTATGACAGCAACTTTTACATAATCACCTGGAGCTCTTACTCCATTTAGCTGAAAGAGAATTTAGATGTAATCCCTTAGCTATCATGTTTATCTCCTTATGAATAATACTGCACCAAGTAATGCAATTAAAATGCCATTCACATATATGCTTATAAGAAATGTATTTATTGCTTATGCAGCTGAAGTAGCTGCTGCAAACCAAGATTACATGGCCATAAGGGATGACATATAGATATAATCAAGTAAAGATTAACAATAATGCCAGTAAAACGTACCATAAAATGGGATCTTTCCTTGATACTACTTTTTTGTTCTTTTCGGTAGAAAACGGGGGCTAAGCCCCACCCACTAGCTAGCAACACGTTATCTTGATACAACCAATACTAATTATGGTATCTTTCTTTGGTACAATAAAGATCTTTGATACTAGTTATAGAAACCAAAAGAAAAATGTAACTTGAACATCTAGGGTATCTTCAGTTAACTGAAACCTTAAAGTATGATTTGATAAATGAATGCAATTTTTACCATGGAATCGGTAGATGAAAGATGAGGCCAGGAACAAGACCAAAGAGAGGGCACCCAAAAGGCTAACATCTCGCCATAGAGAAGAGTAACCGCCCAAATCCCGCATAGCATCACCGTCAACGTGTGATGCTGCTTCATCTTCCCCCTTTCTAGCTCCCGTGCAAACAAGGAAGTTTGTCTTCAAAACTTGGGTATTCACTATTTCAGTTTGACCTCCTTTTAAAGGGGACTTTACTGTAATCCATGTGATCTACAGCACCCAATAAAAACTCCCCCTTTTATTTTATTTTTCTCTTTTGTTGAGCTGGATAACTGTGCTTTTGCTTTGAACAGCAGCTCTTCCGTGTCTTAAAGCACTGAGCTTTTTCTTGAATCAGTCGTATAGATGTTTCATAAGTTCCACCCCTAAGCAAGGAAGCTCTTCTTTGCATCTATAGCAGGTCAAAAATTTCTTTTTTCAATTTCTTTGCTTATTAGTTGTGAAAGTCACGAACTTGCTACTAGATACACTAAACAGCATGCCCAAATGCGATCAAGATTCAAACTTTCTTCTATTCTATAGAGATTTCGTTGTAAATATTTGAAACCCTTTTCGTGTTTGCTTTAGTAGGTGTAGATTTGCATTTTGCTTTTGTTCGTTGCATGTATAAAAAGTGTTCGTGAATTGGGACACTGTGCCTTGTTTGTTGTGCTTGTAACGCTTGAATTGCAAGTGGTCTTTTTGTTCTCTGATCATTTAATCATCGCCTTTCAAGTTTTGGGGTTTGATTCTCGATGTTTGCCGATGGTTGGTACATTGGACTGAGATGTGGGGAGCTTTTCATACGGAGTTATCAAATGAAGGAAGGTTTAATTTTGACTGCAATTTGTAACTGTTAATATGCTGCATCACTAGAACTTGTATTTTTAGCATTAATATTATGAAGGCAGTTGTGCTTGGTTCTCCATTGAAATTGGTACTGGAAGTTTACCTAGGCTTCTTTTCGTGCCTTTCATTAAGCGGAATTATTGTTGGCTGTTCTTAATGGACATTGCTTATTCAATAGTTTTTGATTCAGCCCAACTGTTTCCAGCAGTAAAATGCGTAAATAATGTGTTTATCTGAAACCGAATGATCTTCAATTGTATGATAAAAGGTGTCACCATGAGCTGTATGTATATGCCCGCAAATATATACGATTTTTCATTTACGAAAAATCAAGCATCATATTCAGAATGTACACAACATTCTCAAAAGCCAATAGTCTACAGAAGTGAGATGGTAATGGCTATTAGGCTGATAGCATTTGGTTATTTGCAACATTGTGACTCTTTTTGACCCTCTAGATCATAGGTATGCGTTACAGTAGGAAGATGTTGTTTTAAGCATGTCTAGGCGTCACATTACATGTATTTGATTATTGCTATGAGATTAGAGACAACTGTAAGTTGCAGTTGTCATTCTAACTCAGCTTAAACATATGAATCCTGAGTTGACAATTAAATTCACTCATATGTAGTTTCTTCATTTGTACAAGTTTAAAGCAGTACTTTATGGTAAATTCCCATCTACATTAGTAAAATGATGTGAAAATCTGCATTAATAAACTCATAGTTTGTGCAAGTATGTATATTGGTTCTCAATATGTACTGAAGGGTATTTTCGCTAACTTTTATTCTGGTTTTTGTGTGAGCCTACATTCTTTAGCCAGTCAACAACTTCCTTGATGGTTGGCCTCTTGAATGGGTTTTGATTCACACACATGCAGGCCACATCTAGCACTTGCAGCATCTCATCATCAAATCCCTTTCCTTTTAAGAGAGGATCAAAGACTTCATCTTGTTTACCCTCTCTCCTCATTTGCTGGACCAAACCAACCAGTTCTCTTGACATCTTCGGCTTGAATACCTCGACAGGCCTCTTTCCAGTAAGCAACTCAAGCATAACAACCCCAAAACTGTACACATCTCCTCTAAGTGTGGCTACCCATGCTTGCCCATATTCTGGAGGAATATAACCCAAAGTACCTACAAGTTCAGTTGTCACATGAGTATGATAAGGAAGAATCAACCTAGATAATCCAAAATCTGCTACATGTGCTTCAAAATTTTCATCAAGAAGGATGTTGCTGGACTTGATGTCACGATGCACAATGTGTGGCTCACATATCTGGTGCATGTAAGCCAGACCACAACTTGCTCCCCTTGCAATCTTCAGTCGAGTCGGCCAATCTAGTTGGGATGCTCCATCAGCCTTCTCATGTAACCAGTAATCAACACTTCCATTCTCCATGTAGGAATATATAAGTAGCCGACAGCCCTCATACACACAATAACCTTGCAAAGAAACCAGGTTCTCATGTTGGGCCGTGGACAGAACCTCTACTTCTGCTTTGAACTCCCTTTCCATGAGACCCGTGTCTCCTGAGAGTTTCTTGACAGCCAGCGTGGTTCCATTTTCCAGGGTTGCTTTATAGACCAATCCAAAACCCCCGCAACCAACAATATTTGCTTGATTGAAATAGTCTGTGGCTTTTAAGAGTTCAGATATTGTAAGATCCCCGACCTCATTAGTATTGTTTGGGAACAATATAAGCAGGCTGGTGTCCTTGTCAGCTCGAGTAGGAAATCCAGAATAAGAGTTGTTATTGGAAATTGTATCCATCTCAAAATTATCACTCTCAGCTCCTGGAATGATCCTTCTCTTGGACAAAATCCACAATGCTAGTACAGCAATAAGTAAACCAGTCCCCAAACAAATCCCAAGGACTAGACCAACAACAAGTTTTGTGTTAATGCTTTTGTGAGGTGCAATAGGATGAACAGGTTCTGATGGATTGGAGCATGAATGCTGTATGATTGGACCACACAACCCCGGATTCCCTGTAAAGCTGGAACTAGGGAAAGTATCAAACTGACCCCCAGATGGTATAGGTCCTTGAAGATTGTTATTTGCAACATTGAACGAAGACAAGAAATGTAGACCTTTGAGTAATGCAGGGATTTCTCCAGAAAGGTGGTTCTCAGAGAGATCCAGTTTCTCCAAGTTGGTGAGGTTTGATATTTGATCTGGAATGTTGCCCGAGAAGTTGTTATTGCTGAGATCTAGCACATGAAGAAACTTCAGTTGGCCAATCTCTGCGGGGATATCGCCACTGAGGCTGTTGTTTCCTAGATATATTGCTGGTGGCAGGCTAGAGAGCTGATTGTATTGCTGATAGGTAGCATTATTGGGCTTCACAAATACGGGTAGTGGTAGATAACTCTGGACAACTAGTTGATTAGCCCCTTGTGATGCTAATGTATGCAATCCTGCAAGTTCTCTGGGTAATTCTCCTGAGAGGAGGTTACGAGACAAGTCTATATAGAAAAGGCTTGGTAGACTGCCCAACCAAGTGGGAATAGAACCTTTGATTTGATTGACAGACAGGTCCAATACCTCAAGATTCCTGAGGTTGGCTAGCCAGGTGGGCACCTGACCAGATAGGTTTGAAGCACCCAGGGCCAGAACCCGGAGATTCTGGAACCCATTCAAGCCTCTTGTGTTTTCATCATCTGGGATCGTCTCATTTAAAAAATTCACTGAGAGGATCAGGGTAGTGAGTTTTTTGCATCCCATCATAATTCGGATAGCTCCAGTAAGGTTGGTTAAGTAGTTGTAAGAAACTGACAAGAAAGACAGAGATTCTAGTGCTTGTATTTCAGGTAAGATCTGTCCCCCCAACTTGTTATAAGCAAGTCTAACAGCAGTTAGTTTTTTGCATGAATATAGGCTTGTGGGCAAATTACCTGTAAAATTATTGTTGCCAAGATCAAGAATGCTAAGTTGGACAAACTTGGAGAAATTCAAGGTTGAGAGTTCCCCTTCCAACAAGTTGACCCGCAAATTCAATGTCACTAGCTTAGTGCAGTTGATCAGAGATGGGGGTATTGAACCTGTGAGATTGTTGATGTGCAGCTGCAGTTGTTCCAAATTGGTGAGGTTACCAATATCCTGAGGTATTGAGCCACTCAAATGATTGGAGAAGAGATCAAGAATCTTGAGCTTATTGAGGTTGACCAGTGCATTGCTGATGGGGCCTGAAAGGCTGTTGAGAGGGAATGAGAGTTTTTCGAGGAAGACAGCCTTGTAAATGTCTTCCGGAATTATCCCTGAAAGACTGTTGTAACCTGCGGAAAAAATCTGCAGATTGGAACATTTACCTATCCCAGATGGAATATTGCCACTGAAGTCATTAGAGGAGAAGTCGAGGGCGGTCATGGAGCTAAAAGAAACAAGGCAGATATTGGGTGGAATTTGGCCTATGAAGCTGTTATTGCTCACATTGAATCTACTCAGATTCCCAGCTACCTGGAGAAATGAGTTAGATGCAATCACCCCATTGAAGTGGTTGCTGGACAAGTCCACTATTTGGATGGCCAGGTTAGTATTGTCATTGTTAAGTGATGGTAATTCACCATATAGACCATTGAAACTAAGATCAAGAATCTGGAGGCCATTGAGGGAGAAGAACCCTGCAGGGAGAGTACCGGTAAGGCGATTATGGGAGAGGTTAAGGTAAGAGAGACTGATAAGGTTGGCAAGAGAAGGGAAGAGTATTCCACTTAGGCCTCTAAAGGGTAGCGAAAAGCGAATCACTCGACCATCAATACCACCACACTCAACTCCTTCCCATTGGCAGCAGTCAGAGGAAGACGACCAATTCAAAGGAGGAGAAGATGATATATTGGAGAAGAAAGGAAATAAAGAATCATGATCATCTCGATTGCAAGCAGCTGCAGCTTTGGAAGGATGCAGCAATAGTAACAGGATCACTACAATAGCAGAAAAGAGCATGACCAAGGATGATGAGGATGAAGATAAAAATGACCACCTTGTTCTTGGTATCGATGGATAAGCGAAAGCAGCAAAGTTGGAATCTTTAACATCTATCACCATCATTCCCATCGTGGGGACCAAGAGCAAGAACAAGACATTAGAAATAAGAGGAGCAGTAGGAAAAATAGGAGACTAAGTACATGATTATCTAATACCTAGGCAATCCTGTACACTGATATTGCAGTATGCCAGTAACAGACACCCCATTGACCAAAGAGAGAGCGAAAATGAAAGAGAGTGTGCGTGGGGGCATGACGTTTGATTATTGATATTAAAATGGCACTACACAATACAAATATTTATTAAACAAAAGTAGAAAAAAAGAAAGGAAACATTAAAATATGGATATCTTACAAGCGTTTACTTTTGGGGCGGCTGGTGGTGGACGTGGAGGTGGAGGTGCAGGTGCAGGAAGTGGTGGAGATAAAGGTGGACTCTTTCTTAGATGATGATTAATTGGCGACTATAACCCACAAACAAAACCGTGTTTAAACAAAAAAAAGGTCCAGAAATCCCTTTTGATTCCACATTCTTTTGGACTCCAAAAAGGCCAAAAATTTCCTCACCCCATTTGTTTGGTTTCCCTGCTCAATGGTCTTTTCTGTTTTATATAATTTGCTTGCGGGCAGGGTGGTGTTGGTTGCTGGCTTCTTGTACTTATCTGCAATCATCTAATTGCTAGTAAAGAAATGCTCGTATGACAGATGGGAAATGGTTGCAAGTGGCAGGGGAAAGAGGGCGTGGCCTGGTATATAAAAAAATCGCTTCCACTGCTCAATGGTCAACCTAGACTCCTACTACATGTATAACAGGCTTTGTGCCCCTACATGCACTGGATTGATAGAGTAAGATATTTTAAATGAATTTTTATTATTATATTGAGATATATAATATTTATATTTTGTATTTTTATAAATATTTATTGTATATATTATCCTCTTATTGTTTTTAGTTGTATTATAAATAGAATTTATGAATTTGTTTTGTTAATTAAATAGTTTAGTGATTTTTTTATTTATTTTATTTTTTATGAAAATATCATTTGATCTTTTGTTTGTATGATTTATATATTTTTATTTTGATGCTTTTGTTCTTTGAGGTGTCAATTAATTTTTTATTTGATTTAATTAATATTTTTTATTTCTTCTTCTTTCAACAGTTCTTAAAATTGAGTGACTACATTTTTTTTTAGAGCGACATAAATGTAGTTTGTCTTTATTAAAGTAAGAAAGAAAATTAATATAGGATAAAATAATAAATAAAACTATCCTACTTATTTTTATTTTTTTTGCTAAAAATGTAGTTATGTTATCTTTTTATCAAAAAGAACTATTTGGCTACTATTAAAACTTTAGTTTTGAAACTGATGTTTCATAATTTTGACACTTTCACTTTAATTCTTCAGTCATCTTTGTCTAAATTTTAATTCTCAATTAAGTAATATTGTTGACATTTTTTGTCAAGTTGTCTCCTACTAAGAATGAAAATAAATAATTAAAATAAGCAATTAATTTTGATTCATTATAAATATAGAAGCCAAAAAATGGAGTGGGTAAAATATTATGATGTTTGACATAAGGCATTTGGAAAAAATTGAGAATCAAAACACAAATTGTAAAGTAGAAATAGTGAAGTAAATATAGTTTTTTTCATAAAATTTGTACCTTATATAGAGTATATGTTCATAAATATGTTATAATGTCATTAATTTTCAAATGGACTAAATAAATAATATTTTTCATATTCATATTGAATATTAAAGTGTAGAAAATGAAATAATTTATGATATACTCAGTCTCAAATTACGTGATGTTTTATGAAGGAATTTTTGTTCCATAATTTGTTTTACAATTTTCTATAAACAATTAATTAACTTCTTCCAAATGTATCCTCATTTAAACTCTCTCTTTTCAAAGCTCTTTTTGTAAATAATCATTGTGGTCATTTATATTCTTTTCTATTTCCACTTAAATACATTCAAAAAAATCTACAAACAATAATTAGGGAAAGAATTAATCTAAGATTAGTTTAGTCTTTTATATATGTAATGAATATAATCCTTAATTAGTGTGAGAAAACCTTAAACGACATCTAATTTAGGACAAAATGAGTAATTGATAAATAAATATATTTTTTGTGAATGTAAGGAAAAAATGTTTGGAGAACATGTAACTCCAAGGCATTGGACTCATTCTTCTACTTCAAATGATGTATTTTGAATGACAACAAAATTATAACAAAACTAAGAGAAGTTCTAATATTTATACTTTAGTGTTTGTTTGATGTGTTGAACATACCTGACGAACGTTAAAATGGGAGATTGTTGTGAATGATAGGGGAGAATGTTTGGAGAACATATGACCCCAAGACCTTATTAATGTTAAAGGCCCAAAATAAGTTCAATAGGCATTGTGTAAGTTCAATGGGCGTTGAACATCTCCCAACAAGCGTTGGACCATTCAACAAGCATTGAATGATGAGCATTGGACATTGATTGGATGTTGTTGTTTTGCCAAAGTCTTTTGGACCTCACAATGGGCGTTAGAAAAGTGTTCCACCTTGAGCTATGTTGGACCTTGACACGGGTGTTGATTTGAGCTAGCAACTGACATTGCAGATTCGCAACAGACGTGAGAAAAGTTTCCAAGCTTGAGCTAAAGTTTTTGGAATCTGAAACGAGTATTGGCCTTTCTCAACAGGCATTTAAGGAGTCTTTAACAGGCATTACGAATTGCTCAACGGGTATGAAAACAAATTGTGTAAAGTTTGAAAAATAGAGCATGAAGTTCAAGCTTTTTGGAAATAAACAACGGACATTATTCTCTCTCTAACAGGTGTTGTAATCAAAGCCAACAAGGTTGAAAGACATTCAATAGGCATTGGAAGTTACCGTTACAAGTTCAAGGAGTGTTGATGAAGAACAATAAATATTGTCATCTCTAACGGTTAGTTTTGCAAAAAAACTGTGAGACATAATATCAATTATTCTAACAGTTGGTTTTGGAGTTTGGTTATATAAGGAGCATTTTTGGATTTTAGAAAGGTTAGAGAAAAGGTTAGAAAACTTTTTGAACAACTGTAAAATACCTTTGTAACTCTTTGTGCAAATCTTTTGGGTGTTGTTTTGTACTTAGGTAGAGTGAGTTTGTTTTTGTTACTCTTTTTTAGAGTAGGTTTTTCTTGAGCATTAATTATGTATTAGTTACCTGATTTAAGAGTCATAGACATTGTTTGGATATTTCCTTGCTAATGGTTGTAAAGGTTGATATTGTGCCTAGAAAAAAATCAAGAGGAAGGTTATTCCTAAACCTGTAAAAGGAAAGGTTATTCCTGAACCTGTAAATGGAAGGTTCTTCCTTAATCTAGAAAAGGAAAGGTTTTATTCTTGAGCCTGGAAAAATAATAGATAGGCACAAGTGAAAACTTGAAGAGTGGAATAGACACGTTGTTGAACCACTATAAAAACCTTTGTGTTCGATTTGTGTGTTTGCTTCTATTATGGTTGTGTTTTTTGTTTTTTATTACAACCTAATTCACCCACCTCTTAAGTTGGCTCATCATCACTCAGTCAAACAATATTTAGCATTAATGTCATATTTTAAACATTCTAACCGATAATCAAGTTTTAAATAGTGATCATTAGTTACAATTTTGGAGGTTCAAAAAATTTATAATATAATTTATGACATAATTTCTAATTGCATTTTTAGAGAATAAAACAATTTATGATACAATTTATAGTACAATTTATGAAAGAATTTAATTGTCATTGATGAGTAATATTCATATTTAAAATATTATAACTGACAATTATTAAAACATTATGACTCAATCAAAATTGAGGCTCTTAATTTAATTTATTAAAATAATTTATAAAGAATTATTTAAAATAATTTAATATTAAGTAAAGTTTAAAAATCATATTGAATTTAGTAGGACCTTAAATCTTGGAACTCAACAACTAATTGCTTAATCGAGTTAGCATTGGAAGTTTTTTGAACTTCAGTTTATCCAATTAACAATCCAATGATGTCTACAACATATATAATTTATTCAAATTATGTAGTTTTAAATTTTACAGGAGATATAAAATAGTAAATTCATATTATCTATGAGGACAAAATTTTTATCACACATTTGATTCAGATTTTTAAAATCCAAGAGATCAAATATGTGTGTTGGAATTGAATTATCATAATCACTTGCTTCTTAATGTTCCTTATTAGGAATGATGCTTAAATATTTAATTAAATAAATTTTGTCCTCTTTTATCAATTTCCATAATTGTACAGTCACATTGTTCTTTAGAAAGACATGAATTTAGTTTGTCTATAATGAAGTCATGTAGGAAAATAATGTAGGGTAAAATAATGAATAAAAGTGTGATACTTATTTTTATACGTTCATAGTAAAAAATGTAGTCGTATTACATTTTCATCAAGGAGAATCACTTCAGTACTATTTAAACTCCGATTGTTAAAACTAATATTCGAGAATCACTACACTTTTACCTTGATTTTCTCATCATCACCTCAGAGCATCCCTTCTTACTTTTTTTTTCTCCTCTTGTTCTTCGTCTTCCATTCTATCATAATAACAATTATCACAGTCACAACCACCCCAGAAACAGTGACCATCCCTTTTGAAGGGATAAACTGGTTTTCCATCCGATTCAAAGTACACAATCGGTATCTTAGACTTTGGTTCATATGGAGTCATCATCATTTATATGGTGAACATTGTTCCATCCCCAAGAGGGAGTAAAGGTCTTTCAAACCTTGTCTCTATTGTACCATCTGCCCTCCTGTAATATACCGGCTCTGTGGACTGTACCAGTTGTTCCTATTGATGCATCTTCTCATAGCTTGTTACCCACACTTCTAGTAAAAGCTTGAGTAGATCTTCCCTAGAGATTTGCTTAGGGATATGGATGCAGGTCGAGACTTGATTGATTTCTGCCAATATTAGCAGAGATTCATCACTATGTAACAAGGAAAGATCTATAGAGTGATTTTGGACGCTATAAATCATTTGATAGTGGAGTGTAGCAGTTGTGCTAAAGAGACTTGAGGAGCTCCTACTATCTGAATTTGGACTTGAAGAATATGCAGGATATTTGGATCTTTCAAAGCCATGTTATAGTTTGGATAAAAGGTGAACATGACCATGCCTGTATTTAGAGAGGTCTCAACAGTACCTATCACAACATGCTGATACTGAAGATATCTTATGTCCAATAAAGCAATCTTGGCAAAGATAGGAAGGACTTTTCTGCCATGACAACTTACTGCAAGCCTGATAGCACCAAAGTGCATATGGGTATACCCTTGAGTTATCCACTGCTGAACAAACTCAGAAGGTATTTCCAGGTTTATAAACTGCTCTAATCCAGTTGCTTGAACAGGACACTGATCAAAGCTTGAGGCTTAGACATATTCCTTTACAGATTTAACTATGGGTTTTATAAGTGATCAAATAGTTCTGGTGAGGCTAGATTTGTTTCTTTGAAAGGCATCATAAGGGTTTAGAAAGGGTAGACTGGTTTCTTGAATCTTTTTATCATCCGGGATATAGCTCAATTCATAAAGGTAGTCAATTTTGGATGAGTGGGATCTTTTAAAGGTTATAGGTGGAGGTATAGTTACGGTTAAAGGAGTAGTAGGAGTAGTTCTAAAAGAAGGAGAAGGTTCAAGAGGTTCATTATGAGAAGAGGAAGAGGGAGTAGGTTGATCAGAAATATTTGTCATGATGGAAAAAGTTACCTTCGACTAAGCATACATACATACTATTCACCCCCCAGAAAGATGAAAAACCAGGCTTTGATACCACTACATCACATAGGCCATACACTGGTATGATCATGAATAGTAACAGGACTAAATCCTTTAATATCATATTTAGACAAAGCCACAACATCTATGCCAAGTTTTAACATGGCAGTTGCTGAAACCTCTCCAGCTAGTTCTGAAACCTCATCCTATGAAACTTTTTGAATCCTCTGTAGAAGAAATTTTAGATGATGATCTAATCCATAATCAGTTTATGGCAGATCCTCCATATACTATGGATCCTCCAAAAGAAATGGATGAATCTGATCCTCATGTAGTTCCTAGAGAAGAAGCAAGAACAAATTCAAATGGAGGTCCTTGGTTTAATTTAGATAGTGTAATGCCAGCTTCATATCGAGATAAGTTTTAGGAATTTAGAGCTTGGCTTGACACTTAGATGAAGAAACCAGGGGCTCAGGTCCGACCAGTACTGGAGGAATTTGCTTCTAGAATGACGGGAAGGATGCAAGACTAGTATTCAACTTTAGATGAATATTCACGACTTCGTCTTCTACAATCTCCTGGTGCAACAGAATTCCTGGCACTTTATATGCAGAGTTTGTTGGAAAACCTCAGGAAGCATCAGATATTACTAGGCGAAAGTTCTTTAATATGAAGTGTTGTTCTCTCCTTAAGAAAGATTTGGATATTCATTACCAAAGAATGTCTAAAAAGTTTTATCAGTTGCAGGGCTGGGCAACTCCAGATCTTAAGGAAGCATTTATCACCTCTTTGCCTGAGATTCTTACAAATGTCATGCATCAAATTATGAGACAGAAGGACCGTTCCATTAATGATTATACTTTCGAAGAAGTTTATCAGTTGATGATGCAAGGATTAGAAAAACTATGCAATGAGCAGAAAGTCATTACTCAAATGATGGATAGACAGAAACAACCATCCTTAAAGAAATCTTACAGAAGAACAGATCTTAAGATCAAATGTCCCAAAGAAGATAAAATGACTTGTGATTGCAAGAAGAAGAAGAAGCATTTTTTCAATTTAAAGTCCTTTGATTCTCCAAGAGCTGAAAAGAGAAAGAAAAAATGGAGATTTTTCAGACGAAAGAAATACAGGGGACATAAGAAATCCACGAGGTGTTTTCTTTGTGGACAAAAAGGGCATTTCTCAAAACATTGCCCTAATAAAAGGTAGTAGACTTCAAAAATGATTCAACAAATCCAGATTTCTACTGCTATTGATCTCGATGATTCAGATGTTGAGTCATTATTTTCTATTGAAGAAAAGGCTTATTCAGATACTGTATTTGCTATCCAGGACTCTTTGTCAAATGATGAAAATAGAGACACAGTACCATACTCATGTCCTGCTATGACTCCTGTTATGGGCCTTACTGAAGAAAATCCTATTAAGCTCCCTGTTATGGATTTCTCTTTAGATTCATTAGAGGAAGCTCATCCAGTTCCTTTGGCCTATGTCTAGATCTTTTCAAAGAAATTTGCTAAGCCCATTAAGGCAGTAGCATTCATTAATACAGGAGCATATCTTTCCATGATAAATCCAAAAGTCCTGTCAGCCCATTACTGGAAGCCTTATAGGAGATATTTTCTAGCAGCCAATGGGGTCGTATTTCATACAAACCTGATTACAAGAAAGCCCATTACAGTCCAGTTCTTTCCAGGCTGTTAGATTCATTATCAGTTTTTGGGCTCTTCTCTTCCTAATAAAGATGTGGTGATTAGTTTTGATTTTTATTGGAGACTAGCCAAGCTTAGAATTCTTCCTACGGGCTTAAAGTATAAAGACTATTTTCAACCTTTCACTAAAGTCTCCTCACTCTTTCAAATGGACACCATTTTGACTCAGTATCCATCAGGCTTGGCCTCCCTTATCCAAGATCTAGAAGTCCATTGCTGTGCAAACAGTCATACAAACTTTCTCCTCAAAAATCCAAACCCATTATGGAAAAATTCAGATTTTTTCATAAGCCTTCCTTTCAAACTCAATGAAGATGTAAATCCTACCAAAGCAACCCATCCAGGAATGACTCCTGATGACCTGGCTTTAGCTTACAAAGAATGCTCAAAACTTTTAGCCCAAAACCTTATTGAGCCAACCAATTCAGACTGGGCTTGTCAAGCCTTTTATGTTAACAAACGGTCTGAACAAACCAAAGGCAAAAAAGAGACTTGTCATTGATTATCAACCATTAATGAAATATGATAAGTTTCTTTTACCAAAAATATCTTTACTGTTTGTTCACATGTCGCAAGGAAAGATTTTTTCAAAGTTTGATCTTAAAGTAGGATTTTGGCAGCTAGGAGTTAGGGAAAAAGACAGAGCAAAAACTGCTTTTTGCATTCCCAATCGACATTACCAGTGGACAGTGATGCCTTTCAGTCTTAAGGTGGCACCATCACTTTTCCAAAAGGCAATGACCCGAATATAAGAGTCACTACTTCATAGTGCGCTTATTTACATCGATGACGTGTTACTCATTTCAAAAGATATGGAGTCACACCAGCAATTGCTCAAACAGTTCATTGAAATTACCAAAAGGTTCAGAGTCATGCTCTCCCAATCAAAGATGCACGTTGCCAAAATGGAGATAGAGTTTTTGGGGATGAATTTTGTAGATGAACAGTACAAGCCAAGACCCCACATTGGAGCAAAATTGTTGAAATTCTCAGATGAAAATCTTACTCAAAAGTAGACACAGCAGTTTCTGGGAATCACTAATTATTTAAGAGACTTTGTTCCCCATTATACAAAAGTGGCTCGTCCTCTATAACTTTATCTAAAGAAAGATTCTCCACCATGGAGTGATGAGTAGCGCATGTTGTCTAGTCTTTTGAAAAGATAATGCAGAATTTACCACCACTTCAGATTCCCTCAACAGGGAAAAGAATTTTGCAGACCAATGCAAGTGATAGTTATTGGGGGGTCATACTGCTCGAGGAAAAAGATGGGAAAAGACGTATTTGTGCACATGCTAGTGGTGCTTTTAAGCAATCAGAAAAGCACTTTCATTCTACCTTTAAAGAAATCCTTACAGTAAAAAATGGGATAAAAAAGTTTGAGTTCCATCTTGTCAGCCATCATTTCCTTGTTCTCATGGACTGTTCCTCCTTTCCAAGGATGCTTGAATTTAGAGGCAAAACTATTCCTAATCCTCAATTACTTCGCTGGAAAGAATGGTTCAACAACTACAGTTTTGAAGTTCAACATATAAAAGGGGATACAAATCTAATTCCAGACTTACTCTCAAGGCCACAAACAACATCCCTCATTGTAAAACTCATACAATCTTTCTCTTTATGATGGCAACATCTTTAAGTTCAATAGAAGTCTCTACTTCTGTATCTTCTCCTTCATCAGTCCAAGGTCCTAGTTTTGCTCCCAGTTCTAGTCTGTTTGATGAAACTTTCCTAAAAGCAAGTCTTCCTCCAGAAATAAAAACACTTGTTACCTATACCAAGCTATGCTAGATAGCTACAGAACAACTCTTTGCTTATCAGGCCGCACTCTTAAGGTCATATGGTCCTGTTTTTATGGATATTTTGGGAATCCACCCATCCTATCCATTTCTGAAAATTTATACTTTCCTGGACTATTCTGCTGTTATTAGTGGAGGATGGAGATGGCATAAGAAATTTGTAAGATTCTTTTGGTATTTTTGTCACCTGTATACCATTGTTGTGGAGGTTCATCCTTATCACTTATGGTCTTATCTCATAGATCTCCAAGAAAAGAAAAGGTACAATCCATACATGGTCACATTTTTATAATGGTTTCAACCTATGGACAGATGGATTAGTACTTTAAAATCCAAATATCAGGATTGTAAACCACACACTGCCCTTAACAAAAGGATCATCTATACTATTCATCGTCCTTATTTCATGGGACCATCAGACAATACTCCTCAGATCATGGCTCATACCTACCCTTACAAAGAAATCCAGTTTTCCATGTGGAGTGATGTAGTTGAACATTTTGATGAATTCAGGGAATTCCAATGACATATGTGTGGAAAGAACAAGATAGTTCCTAAAGAGATATGACCTTTTGCTTCTCAATAGGCTCCTTATGATACTCTCCCATCTCAGTACAATCAAAGTCTCAAGCACTCAAGTGAACAATAGGGAAAACTTCCCTATTATGGAAGCCTAGTTGATGACACTACAGGGAACGTTATGATCCTCCAGGGTATTCTCAAGACCCGTATGATTACTCTCTACAATGGGAAGAAGATAAGATCAAAGAACAGGTGACCCAGAGACATTATGAAGAGGATTATGACAACATGAACTTGTCCCCATCTCATGAGCTTATCAGAAAGTAAAAGCAAACAGTGTGATTACTATTTGGCCTGTTATAATAAATGGTAGGGTCTTATGTTTGTAATTATAAGTGACTTTACTAAAGTCACTTTAGTGTGTATGCTTTTAAGATTAGTGGGATTCCTTTAAGTGTGTAAGAACGAGGATAAGATTCCTTCTTATCCTTTCTCCTATCTATATATAAGGAGAAGAACCTCATTGTAAGATACAAGTTGTGAAAGAAATAAATATTCTCACTTCTCTCTAAACATGAGTTTCTAATTCTCTTTTAACCTGAGGCTAGCAGAAATACAACTATTCATTTCCCTATCTTCTTCACAAGAGATATCGTTCTATCCCTATCTTTCATAAGTCATACACTAAGAGGATCATGGAGCTAAGATCAAAATAGTGCAGTAAGGTAGAAAGAGGACGGTGGCATTATAAGGCTGTGTGATGCCGTTGTTGCCTGTAGTAAAAAATTCTACTCCAATGCTGACTGAAGAAAGGATTTAGTCCTGTTGTTGATCATGATCTTAGAGTCGTCTTCCATTAAGAGTTGGAAAAAATAAATTAATTAAGTTATAACTTTTTATTCATTTTGAATATAGAAAATCAAAGAGAAGAATAGACAAAATCTTATGATATTTGATAAAAGGTATGTGGAAATAAAAAGGTTTCAAATCATAAAATTGTGAAATAGAAAGTAAGAAGTACAGAGAGAAAGTGACCATAGTTTTTCTTATACCTCTTTTACAACATATCTTTTTTAATTTAAGATTTTGATTTATATATTTTTTTGTATTGAAAGTTTTTATATTTTGAGTGGCTACACTTATAAACGGTACATTAATATTGTAGTATTTTATTATTGTTGTTGTTGTTGTTTTTGCATTTATTAGCTATATTTATGTATCTAATTATCATTATGCAAATACTTAAAGATGTAGTTATGATTTGAATCTTTCTATAAATATTGAATAGGTAGTAATATATTGAAGTGAATTTATGAAATATTTATGATGACTTTAAAATTATAATAAATTAATTATATAATAATTTTTCATATTAATTTTAATTAACTTTATGTTTCATTTATTGTATTCTTCAAAATTAAAATAAATAAATTATGATATGTTAATGGTGGTTTTAAATAATTACAATAAATTAATTATATCTAATCTTTCATATTAACTTCAAATAGTTTTAGGATACCTTGATGGTGTTATCTCAATATAATCACATATGACAAATTTTTTATATAAATTTAGCCAAAATATTAATGTAATGATTAGGTAAGATCGCTTTATAAAAAATAAGAAAACATTGTCTAAATGTAGAAATAAAAAATTAGGTCAAATATAAATATTATGTAGGAATAATTAATAATTTATATAATTATAAATATTATCATAATACATACTATTGAATTCTTTCACCAAGTGGACATAATAATTTTTGTCATCTCGTTGCACAAAATTATCTATTCATGATATTCTTTAATGAAATATTTCCAAATAATAATTCAAACTTTTTGACCTCCTATATAAATAAATCAAAAGGAGTTATTTCAAAATTTTAATATTAAGTGTAATTTAAAAATCATATTAAACTTAGTAGATCTTAAATCCTAAAACTCAATAATTAATTTCTCAATTGGGTTAGCACTGAAAGTTTTTTGGATTTCAGTTTCTTCAATTAATAATCTAATAACATTTGCAAGATATATAATTTATTGAATCATGTGACAAATCATACATCTTTAAATTTTACAAAAACTTCAAATTGTTAATTTATATTATTTATGAGGATATAATTTTTCTCGCACTATTGATTTAGATTTTCAAAATTCAAGAGATCGAATCGTGTCTTGGAATTGAAAAGGCGTCTTGGCTTACTTCTTCAATAGTTGTTTTTCCCAAAAAATTGATCATATATTTGTTATCCTCAATAATAAGATAATGTTCTTTATTAAGTATTACCCTAAAATGTTTGATCAAATAAATTACTCCTTCTCGCAACAATCTCCAAAATTGAATTGCCACATTTTTCTTAAGGATGATATTAATGTAGTTTGTCTATATTAAAATTAAAAAGAAAATTAATATAAGATCAAATATCAAATAAAAGTGTCATGCTAATTTTCCTATTTTTATAGTTAAAAATATAGTTTTGTTACTATCTCATTAAGATCAACTATCTTGAATTGTTGAAATATCAATTTTGAAACTGTTATTTCAAAATCTTGAGACCCTTATTTTAATTTTTTAGTCATATTTCTTAGAATTTTAAATTCTCAATAAAAGAGTATTTTTGCCCTTTTTTGACAAGTCATCTCCTATAAAAATAGAAATAAATAATAAAAATAATTAATTAATTTTAATTTATTATGAAAATGAAAGCCAAAATAAGAAGTAGATGAAATCTTATAATGCTCAACATAATGTGTTTGATGAAAATGAAGAATTAAAGCACAAATTGTAAAATAGAAATGATTTAGTAGAAAAGATAGGTGACTATAGTTTTCTTCATAAAATTTGTACTATATATATATAAAGTGTGTTCACATTAAGCATTAAAAGGTAGAGAATAAAATAATTTATGTCACAATTTATAAATGAATTTATTTAGTATTAATGTGGCATTTTAAATATTATAATTATCAATAAATTTTGAATAGTGATTATTAATTATTTTAGGACGTTATATATAAAGTAAGTGTTCATATGAAATATTAAAGTATAGAGAATATAATAATTTATGACATAATTTATAAATAAATTTATTTGGCATTAATGTGATATTTGAATATTATAACTATTAATAAGTTTTAAATATGAGTGATTAATTATATTTTGATATTTTATATATATATATATAGAGAGAGAGAGAGTATTTATTCATATTGAGTACTAATATTTATAAAATGAATTTATTTGACATTAATATAATATTTGAATGTTGTAACTATCAATAATGTGGTATTTATTATAAAATATTGTAGCTATGAATGTAATATTTTGAATGTTAATTATATTTTTTAATAAAAATTACATCATTTGTCAATCTTAGAAAGTTACGTGTCAAATTTTAGTAGCATTTACCTTGTTTTTTGTATATATAAAATTCCAACCCCAAGCCTTTCAGTCCATCGCTATTTTTCTGACATGTAGCATAAAATATAATAGTCCCGTAGATTTGCGGGCTTGAAAAGTAAGATCTTTCTTCTCTGTTCTTTTTGTCAATGTCTTTAAACCCGTATTAAGGGATTGAATTCTTTGGATAATTGTCTCACAATTTAATATTAATTTAATATTTTATTTTTTAAAATAATTTGAAAAACTATATATAATATTTAAATATTTATAAAAATTTATTATAATGTAATAAAATAATATTTTTAAAATTAAAATTTAAAATAAAATAGTGTAATTTTTAAAATTTTAAATATTTTCACAAAATAATATAATTTTAAATTAAATCAATTTGTTTTAATTTTGATTATTTTTTTTTATCTTTAATGAAACTAAATTATCAAATAATTTTTTATTTTATCAGTTGGATTAATTAATTCCGCCTGATTTTTAAAATAAACTTGTTTTTTTTTTTTTTTTTTTTGTTAATATGCTGTCTTTCTTTCTTTTAATGGGTGTTGAAAGTGCAAAGTAAATAACAAATGTTGAAAGATGTTGATGGTCAATGAAACTTTAGTACACGGCTGTCTTTCGAAGATATTCTAGTATTGAAAATAATAAAATACAATGAAAACCGTAATTGAATCCAGAATTCTAATATTCGATGACTTGGAATTTGAATTTTCTTTTCTTGACCTGTAAAAAAAATAATTTTCCTTTGATTTTTCCGTAGTTAAAATGCAAGTTCAATGAATTTTTTTCATGGTATGAATATCGAAAATTACATTTCGAAGATAAATATTTATAAATATTGAGTAAAATTCAAAAATATGCTATTACATAAGAGTAGATGATAACTTTGAATCTCATTAATACAATATTTTTATTTGAATCTCATTAATATAATTTTTGTATTAATAAAATAATTGATTCAGAATTCTAATATTACAAGACTTGGAATTTTAGTTTTACATTTATTGACTAGTAAAAAATTCATTTCCCATCAATTTTTTATGTAGTTAAAAGTATGTTCAGGAGAATTGATTTTTGTCTCATGGTAATGGTATTAATTTGAGAAATTATATAATGACTAAACAACTTTTTTAAAAAAGAAAAAAAATTGTCAAGTCATGAATTTATATAAAATTGCTTGATTAGTATACCAAAAGATTGTTTGAATAACTGTTGTAATTTCTTTGAAAAAACAATCAAGTGTGAAATGGATCTAAAGTCTGTGAAATATTAATATATATGGAATAATCTATCACCTATTGTCTTTTTATCCAGGCCCACATTTTGAGCCTCTGAAATTTATAATTCAAATGATACTTTTTAATTATAAATTCTTTGTTGCAGTATAATTATATGTATAAACCCTCACAGATCTGACCCTTCAAATATTTTTAATATATCAATATATATATAATTATTACTTGTTGAGTGTCTAGTAGTGCACCTGCACCCTAAGCTTTCATTTCAGTGATCTAATTATTCATAATCCCAACTTTTGTCAATGACATTAATAACCGCTCAAAATTTAGTCTCAAAAGCGAAGCAATTGTCCCAAGAGAATGAAAGATAATATTCATAAAATATTTACAAGTTCTAAAAACTCCGTCAACACCACCAATGACATGTCATGACACAAAATTTAAACGGCCATATAAACACGACAAGTGTAATTTATTTATATAATTTATTTATTTAATTGACTTATACGTAAATGATTGAATATGATTCATTTAATTTATATAAATTTATAATATGTAAATATTATAATTTATTGAAATATTATTTATAATCATTTATTTTTTAAAATTTAAAGTAAAAATCAGTAAAAAAAATCTAAATGAAAATAAAATACAATACTAAAATTAAATATTCTTATAAATAAATATAAACACGTAAAATTTTAAATAAATATCATCTAAATTTTTAATAAAAATAAATATATAAAAAAATATTTATATATTTTATATAAATGATCATTTTAATCTTGATATTACATAAATTATGTAAATTATAAATAAATTATGTCAAATTAACACAATAAATAAATTAAATGAATTATAATAAATTCGTGTGACAACCCATTACTCAACCGTTTTAAATATAAATTGATTTACCCACTTATGATAAAAATATACCAAAACTCAACTTTAACCATTAATTTTATATATTTTGCAAATCGTGTTTGCATATAACGAAAGCTCCATCAATTTCAGTCTTTATCCACAAAGACAAAGCAAATATCATTACTTGGGATAATTTTCATCCACCAATTAACTGAGATAATCTTAGAAGCTTTGCATCTTATCCCCACAACTCCTAATAGAATATCATTTTGATTATCATTTATAAAACGTCAATCTTAACAAATGGAAATCTGAACATTTTCAAAGGGTGATTGATTCTGAACATTAACATGAAGCCTAAAAAAAAGTAAGTATTGCCATTGGCAAAAGCAACTTAGCAAGAATATTGCGGGTAACAAATTGAAAATATCTCCTATTTAGAGCACCAAAAAAAAAGGAACATTGAGACAACAAAAAATGAAAGAGTTTTCTTTTTATATAAAAAAAATTTAAATGAAGTGAGAAATTATTCCTAAAGAAATTACGAGGTTAAATAATGCCTTTAATTTATCTCAGTTAACCAATTAGAAATGCTCCATAAATAGAGAACACGTGATTAAAGAGCTATAACCTGGCTATAGAAGCTTTACATTAATATATGTATATATATCATTCGCATATAAAAGCTGGGAAGGAGTCTCTACTAGTTTACCTGCTTGCATGAGCTTGAGAATCATTGGAATAAGCTAATTTCATTAATCAACGAATTAGAAAATCTTCAACAATATATAATAGGAAAGGAAAAATGTCTTTAGAACAAGCAAAGTATCATTTATGATAACACATATTGGAGGTTACTCTCTCTGTTCCTTAATGCATATAGTTTAAAAGAAGAGTTTTTATTCTTAATATACGACGTTTTATAATTATCTATAAATATTAATTAATTTTTTTTAACTCTATCATTTTCTTCCTTCATAATATAACTAAGGATAATTAAATAGTTCAATACTATTTTTAATATTTTTTTCCTTTTCAATGTGATTAATTAAAGTAGCATAGTTTTTTACTTATACAATAATGCTTATTAAACATAATTTTAATTTATGTGTAAAAACATTAAATAACATATATTAAGAAATAAATAAAATATTTAAACAACATTCAACAAAATCATAACAGAAGCCAAAACATGATAAAATTTCTATTAAAAATTTTTAGAGCAGAATCAAAAGCTTCATGAATATCAATTTCCATAGCCACGTTTCTTCTCACCTTGTAACCACCAAGAAGATTTTGATCCCGTTAAGTTCTTGCAAATATGAAGCTCAAAAAATCCATTCAAAGACATAATGGACTAAATAGATAACAAATTTTCTAATTTGCTGGAATCTTCACATTTAGGTCCCTAAAAACATTATGATTTCAATCCCTTAGAGCTGCTTTCATAAATATGTAACAAATTTTCTAATTTTCCGAATCTTCACATTTAGGTCCCTAAAAACATTATGATTTCAATCACTTATGAGCTGCTTTCATAACTTTCAATTTAGTCATTGGGCACCTTATATCATATCATAACAGGTTTAAGTTGGTTTAATTTCTATCTGTCACTCGATTTTTCATCTAGATGTTCAGTCTTAGCGACTCAATTTGGTGTTGCTACTGTATTTAATTTAATTTCAATTTTAAGGAAAGAATTTCAATTTCAAATGATCAACTGAAATAAAAACTCATACAAAAATGATTTGGACTTAACTATCTTATCTTTACAACAGATGATAAGTGAATCGATCTTTCAGACATTTTTTTCGACACTATAGCATTAAATTCAATAAAAATAAATTATGGTTCACTCTCAAGTTGAAGTTCAAACCAAAAATTAATAAAGAGCTAAAGTGGAATGTTTTGGTCACTAGACATTTTTGTGACCACTTTTTCCATAGTCTATGATTCATGTCAAAAACAAAGAGAGCTGGAGCTCCATAGCTATACGATCATCTGTGCCACTAGTTTGAAAAAACTTGTGGGGCTTATAGGCAATATTTTGCCACTCCTTACTAGTTAGAACCTAAATACAAATCCCCTCAATTATGTTTAGCCCGGTCTTATTTAAGATCTATAAATTTTATGGTGGTAGCAATTAATTTTAATAGCAATTCTGGATCGTATATCTTTAGAACTACAGAAAAATAGAACTATAGAAAAAATAAAAAAATTCGTATATCTTTGGAACTACAAAAAAATAGAACTATAGAAAAATTAAAAAAATTAAAAATCTACTTACATATTTTGATCTTTTTAAAATTTTTTATAGCGAACCATATATCTTGAATATTAATGCGTTAAATAATTATATTTAGTAATGATTTAATTATTTTATTGCCTATATATATATATATATATATTAGCGGGAAACCCACAAAATTTAGCGGGAAAATGAGATTATAAGGCTAATAACTTGAAGAAAGAAAGCAAAGGAATGGGATTGAAAAGGGGAGATCTGGTGTGGGCAAGAGTGACATACCCAAAAAAATGGTGGCCTGGTCTAGTTCACTCCGTCAATGAGCTAGGCATCGCCGTTTCGTTCTTCAGCGACAGCGATTCCCCTCGTTATTTCCTAGAAACAGAAGTGTGTTCCTTTCAAGACAACTTCGAATCTCTGGTTGGCACACTAGAAAATTGTAACAAAGACGAGGAATTATTGGATACTGCACTCAAATTGCTTGCACGACGCGTCGTTTCGAGATTGAGGATAGGGTTTCGATCGGATGCAGTGTTGGATTTTGTCGTTGGGTTGGCTGTTTCGCCGTTTGTTGGAGTTGAGGATTTGGTCTGGGCAGTTACGGCGGTTGCGCAGCTTAATGCGTTTCGGGGTTATGTGGTGAATGAACACAAGTTGTTTCTACGATCAGGCAAGTTAGAAAATAAGATTAATGATTGGATCTTCTTTTAATTTTTTAACTGTCTTGCAATGTGTTATATCAAAGTCAAGAATTGGTGTGGTGCGTCTTGTAAATGACTGAAAATAGGACATAGAACTATATAATTTTTTTTCTGGGTGTGATATGGTTCTTTGGTTGCTTAATTTTGTAGTTTCTTAAGTAATTTGAAAAAAAAAATCATGCATTTACTGTAATATTATCATTCTGAACAAAATTGGTAGTTTGAATTAGTTTCTCCACTTTGTCCAATTAACTGTTCATATATCCTATGATGGACCTCACTAGATAGCGTTTTTCTTTAGTAGCAGTCTTTGTTTGAATCCTTGTGTACTGCTGTATGGGTGGTAGATTCATTTGCTTGTAAAGTTTCTCCTCTTGAATGTCTTTTCAGGTGTTTACTCAGTGACTCACAGATCAGACGCTTCAGAGCTGGAATTGGAGTCCTTGAATGAGGATCAACCAAACCCTGAATCATGGGTTCAAACTGAACAAACCCATTTGCAATCACTACCTGAGATGCTAATAAACTTGCGCAGTCTTGCCTTAGATACAAATAATGCGGCCGGAGAATGCTTGAACGCTGTGATGCACAACATTTTGATGTTCAGAAATAGTGTGTACCGAGGTAACTTGAATCTTGGGTTTGAAAAAGGCTCTTGCAGAAGCAATGAAGCTAAAATTTCTTATCCCTCTGGTGTAAAGAGTCAGCCAAGTGTCAAAGTTGATAAAAAATATGATAGGGATATTTCTGCCTCTTCTAAGGCAAATGCGGCAAACCCTACCCTGCTGGGGTTAAAGAGGCAATATAACTGTCCCGTTAATTCTGATTTTTCATTCAAGTTGTGCAAGACTATGCCTCTCTTCTCAATCAATAAAGCTGATGCTGAATTTTGGAGAAGCAAACCTAGATTGGATGCTTTAATCTCAGGGGCTGCTTTGTCACATCTTTCTTTGAAGTTCTGCAACCCCATGCCTTTTTCCTTTTTCAATGGCACAGGTCCTCATCTACAGATAAATAGACCTAAATGTGAGGCAAATACCTCTTATACTTTTTTCTCAGGGCAGCTAGAAGTATTTATAATTGATGGTGCAAGTTCAAGAACCAGAAACTACCTACCTTCTCCTCATACTATGAATCAAATCCAGATACGGCCTAGTGGTGGTGATGATACAACACCCTTTGAAACCCATAGACAAGTGCACATTAATACAACTTTCAGAGACAGCCTTATGGAAAATAAGAAGTTTCATCAATTTGTTATTTCAGATGTGCAGCCTAGCAATGCTGATGATGAAACACCCGTTGAAAACAGAGACACTAATGCAGCTTTCAGAGACATTGCTGTGGAGAAGCTTCATCCACTTGTTACTTTAGATTTGCTGCCTAACGGATGTGGCGATGCCACATCCTTTGAAACCAATATGCAAATGTGCATTAACACAGCTTTTGGAGACAGCCCTATGGAAAATAAGAAGTTCCATCAACTCATTACTGCAGATGTGCAGCCTACCAATGTTGACGATGAAACACCTGTTGAAACCAATGGACAAGTGAGCATTAATGGAGCTTTCAGAGACAACTCTATAGATATTAAGAAGTTTCGTCCGCATGTTACTTCAGATGTATCATTCAAGCTACAAGTGGCTCAGTTATCAACTTCCTTTTCTAATTCTCACTTTTTGCACATGAAATTCCCCAAGGATTTTAATCTTCCATCCAAGGAGGATTTGATAAGAAAATTTAGCAGATTTGGAAAATTAAACTTATTCAGAACCAAAATCTACAGACGCATGAGCTCTGCCCGGGTGGTTTTCCTAAACCAGCTTGATGCAGTGGCTGCTTATCATTTTGCAAAGAGGAAGAAATGTTTGTTTACCGAAGCAAATATTCTGTTTTGGCTTGACCCATATGAGAAAGAGAGAAGGGGCTCCAAGTTTGCAGTCTCCTTGCCAAACCCAAAATCATGCCTCAAGAAATCATATTTACATGGGCATGAGGACAAGAAGCGTACCAAGAGGGTGAGGTTTGTAATGGAGACAGATTAGATCAATGTACAGGCAACCAGTTGTCTGTTTGATGTAATCCCTCAAAAATGTCTGCAAAAATTGTGCGTCAGTATGAATTAAACTTGTTCACAGAGCCCAGTTTTGTTGCTGTGTATGAGTTGCTCGTACGAGTACAGGAGACTTTATAAGCAACGGAAACTTGTATAGCTTTTGTGATATTGGCACTAGGAATGTTGTGAACTTGGAATGAAATGACTATTAAAGAAGCAGAATTGTCTCCAATTGTGTGTTTTTCTCCATGATTCCATGATATAGAATTGTGCAGTTGCATGGTTAATTTGTTAGCTGGAAAAGAATTCGAACTAGTCTAGTAAACCTCCAAACAATTGGTGAATATGCTAATGTTAACGGATAATATCAATATGCTTCAGCTTTGTCAGTGTGCGGGGGTGCTAACTCAACTAAACACAGCTTTCTATTCTCAATCTAGACAGCAATTATCATATGCTTCAACTTTGTCAATATGCTATGTGGGTGCTAACTCTAAATGCAGCTTTTTATTCTCAATCTAGACCACAATTAGCATCAATAACAACGTAGATGTTCAAAAAATAAAAGAAGTATCTAATGTTGAAAAAAACAACCAAAATTGTAGACGTTCTTTAGATTCGCCCAATTATTGAGTTTGAAGTTACACTTATCTTCTAGCGCAGCCCGTTTTGCCAATGTAATATCTGATTCTGGATTAATGAATTTCTAACATACTCTAGTCCACCTAGGATATTACATTAGAGTTTTTTTAGGATGAAAAGGGAAGTTGAAAAAGAATAATAGAGAAATATGAAATGAAATATAAAAAATTAATTAATTTCATTTTATTTGAAAATTATATTTTTAAAAAAGGTTAATGATGTAAAAATACTTAAGTCTATTTTGGATTGAGAAAATTTAAAATCTATGAACTTGATAAAATCAATGAAATTTAAAATTTATGATACTAAAATCAATGAATTTTCAAAATTTTATTATTTACCTTGAATATAAAATCTAAAATTGTTAAGAGTAATATTGAAATAAAAAAAATATTATAACAATTTATCATTTATTAAAAGGATGAATTTTAAACTTTTCTACTTTTAGGTAAGAAAGTGAAAACTTTCAAAATAAAAAATTTTGAAATATGATTGATTTTATAAAATTTATAGATTGTAATATATTTTAGTTTGTTAAATAATAGATTAAACTTAAATATATAAATTTTATAAAATCTCTCATTTAAAATTCTCAATTCAATCAATACCTAAAATCTTTTCATATTTAACTTTTGATTAAAAATTAAAAAAATAAATATTTAAAAATAAATAATATAAACTTTAAATTTTTATTTTAATTTATATTATAAAAAATTATAAATAAAATTAATTCATAAACTCTATTTACTTTTCATTTATTAACTCTCTCTAACTCACTCGGTGCAAGTACTAAACCTATCCCAGCCGGCCCAATGTTAACCAAAGAAAGCGCATGACGTCTCTGGAATGTTCCAGCCCTCTCCATTGCCCGTTTTAAGGACCATGACTTTAGACCCACTTTCTCCATATTCTGAAGCCAGCCCAATTCCTCTCTTCCTTTCAACCATCAGTCTCTCTACTCCTTTCATGAAATGAGGTGAGCTTTATTTTCTCTTCAATTTAATCACAATAAGTACTGCTCAATGCTATATATTAGTATAGAAGTGGATTTTTGTACCCATCAAAGGTTCTCTACTTTCTTTTTGCTTTAAAGGTAGATGGACCGTTGATCAACCATTTCTTGCATTTCTTGCTTATTTGTGTTATATCAAGAAAGTAGTCATCTCGGCTAAGAGTTTCAAAGAAATTTATGCACATATATGCCATTGTTGCAGCCGCCACGCAATTGTGAAGTGGGCACAGAGAAGTGACAAACTTTACATTACTGTTGAGTTGCCTGATGCTAAGGATGTAAAGCTCAAGCTCGAACCGGAAGGGAGATTCATCTTTTCTGCTATTAAAGATGATATCCCTTATGAGGTTGATATTGAATTGTTTGATAAGATCAATGTAGAGGTAGACTAACATACTTGATCTATTAAAAATGAATTAGAATATAGTATAGTGTATGTTTAGAAATAACAAAAGTGGGATCTTTTCCTTTTCTGCAGGAAAGCAAGTATAGTATTGGGGTTAGAAGTATTGCCTATGTAATAAAGAAAGCAGAAAACAAGTGGTGGAGCAGGTTGATTAAGCAGGAAGGGAAGCCTCCTGCGTTCCTTAAGGTTGACTGGGATAAATGGATTGATGAAGATGATGAGAATGGTAGATGTTGTGGTGGGATCTAGGTTTGATTTTGTTGTTAACTACTTTCATTACTAATCAAAAGCCTTTTTCTCTGTGATTTTAACAGGTGAAGGTCGCTTGGACGTTGATGACACGGATTTTTCGGTGAGTATTAAGCTATAGCAATTGTGTGATTTCCTATTGATTTTTGCCTGTCATGGTGAACACAATTTATTGTTTTATGGGGTGAGTGTTGTTGATCTGGCATAATGGTTGTAGTTAACAATCCTAATTCGATGAATTTCTCTTGAAGATTCGCATAATAATATTGCGATTTGATGAAAGTTGCTTAAGAAAGAAAAAAAGAAAAGTCAAATTCTTATTGGCTAGTCTCGCGTGTCAGGCCAAATGCATAATTTACCCCTTCAATTTTTTAGGATTGGTCATTATGAAAACTTCACTTATAATTTTGACTAATTTGATCCTTAATATTTCATAGTCTATTATATCATTATAATTTTATTTATAGTCAGTTAAATGCAAACTGCTGATATCATCTATGCGTGTAAGTAACGCACTATAGTGGCTGTGAAACAATAAGCTCACGTCTAATTAGACCAAAATACTCATTATCCCACTTTCCCTCCCTTGAATATCATCAACACCAAACGTAGATCAAAACCCATCAACCTCTTTTCAACAGCTAAATTGTCTCTCTTTTTGTAGTCTAATATAATCACTACTTATCTTCAAATCAAATATATGAATTCATATCCGGTTGCTTTCTTTTTGAATCCACCCAATGCCCGCCAGATTGGAGCTCTAGGTGAACAAAATCGAGCCGCACCTGCTATTTTTTTTGTTTGATTTCTTTTGATTGTTGTTGTTGGGTTCTGGTTGTCTCACATAACTCAGTTTTTTTTTTTTTTATTGGCTCCTATCTCGTGATTTTAATTGAAAGTCTCAATATTTAAGATTATTTCGATTTTTTTGGGGTTTTTGAAGGTGCAAATGGGATATATTGAGATTTTCATTAACCATTTTTTCAGTTATTGAAAGTGGGTTTGTTGGATTTACTTTGTGTACTTTCTTTTTTTTTTTTTCTCTAGAATGATTTTTTTAAATAATTTTATTCATTTTTTTAATCATTTGTTAGATCTGGAATTTTTGTGTTCTTGGAATGATTTTTATTTATTTTTTTCATATATTTTTGTTAATATTTTTTTTATCAAAATATGTGCTGTGCTTGTGTTAATTATATGTAATTTTTTTTTATTTGAAGGTCATGATAAGCAAGTTTGGCACCTTTTTTTTTTTTAAGTCTTAGAACAAAAGTGAAGCACAGTAGCTCATTTATCAATATCTGCCTATAAGAGTTGATTGCGCAAAATTGAGCATTATAGCACCATTAGATAGCTTCCTTATTCCTAAAAAGGGATGGGCTTGATAAGATATACAAGATGGGATGATGAATCTATCGTTATTCCTAATGAGTTAAAAAAAAAAAAAAACAAAAAAACTCATTTATCTAGTGGATGGTATCATCGCTTTTTATCAGTTCACCAGTTCAGCGCATCCAGATAATAGTTTTTCTGGCTAGAAAGTAGTTATTTTCATCTATAGAAGCAAATAATGTTCAGTGATGATGGCGTCATATCCTTAAACCTGGGCTCACTAAACAGGGTTTGGAAAAGGCAGGAACAGTAAAAACAATATGACATTTTTTAATGGAAAATTCATTCTGTTTACAATTGATTTCTAGGAAAATTTTAGATTTAGAAATTACTGAAATAAATATTTTAATTTTATTTTATGTATTTGTATAATATCTTGTTTATTTTCTTGCGTAATTAAAAAATTTGACGGGTTTTTCATATCATTTATTCATTTTTCTTTGATTTTGGTGTTCGTGTTTGTTAAATTTATTAGTTGGTTCATTATTTGTTCAATTGTTGTTTGTATTATTTCTTAAAAAACTATTTTTTCTGTTTATTAAATCGTTAACAAGTTTAGGGTATTTCAGTCCATTCAGGTGATAAAATTTTAGGAATTCATGTGGGAAATGCATGCAGATTATATTTGGTAGGTAGGTGTTTAATAGGTTGCAAATAAATTATTGAGTATTTAATAGATCAAAATTAAAAGTAAAGTGTCAAAATGACCAATCATAAAAAGTTGAAGGGGTAAATTATGCATTTGGTCCCGTTTCAAATAAAAAAGGAATTGGATTGAGAATGAGTTGATGAAAACATATATGGACAGAGCTTATAACGGGATCCTGAAAAACAATTGGTTTCTTCTGGGCCATTATATATTTTTAAGGTTGATTGGTATTTTTATCTGTTGGAATTTCTAGTTATTTTGCCAGAAATTTGGTACCATTGTCTCCATCTCAGCATATAATTTTTTTGTCCAGAAGGGACTAATGGCGTTGGAATGAATGGAACAACTATTTGTCTTTCCGATGTAAATCTTTTCAGATTTAGGCACTTAACCTCGGCTGTTATTTCTGAGAAAGCAATCATTCGCTAGTATTCCAGCAAAATCACTTTGTATTATGGGAAGTGGGGCTGAAGTTTTTGTTTAGTAAGAGCTATTTTGGCTTGACCGTTAAATGGAAAACGTGGTTGTTTAAGATCTTATTTTCCGCTCCACAAGATTGTTATAGACAATTAAGTATATACTCAATGATAGTTTATTACATTCTGATGGAGGTTGATCAGCTTCAGTTTTCGTTGCACGTTGCCTCTAAACTGATCTTGGTTATGTGAAATCCAAGAAATTCACAATTTTAAAAACTGTAAGAAAAGAGTGAACTTGCTGTGTATGGAAGTGGGGTCTGAGAAGATTAATAGAAAGAGTAGGATGGGAAAATCCTAAAGTAAATTTTTTAGTAGTGAGTGGTAGCGACAGAATTCTTCTTGCTGATTGAGATTGATAATACCCTGCAGAAGTTAGACATGGGTGGAGACGATTTTGATATGGAAGAGTCGATGGATAAAGAAGGTTAAGAGTATTTATGAAACAGCTTTCTTTGTTGCGAAATTTATTTGCTTTGTCAGGGGTTAGCACAAAAATTTTTTCTACCTTCACATTACGTGTGAAACTTGTATATTTTGATGTCTGAAATTGTATGATTTTTATGTTGATACCATTTCTCATATGCCTTAAATTTTCTCAGAAAGGACCAATACAGAAGAAGAAGAGGAAGAGAAAGAAGCAGAACCCAATACATAAACTGCTGAGGAGGCTAAAGCTTGATTGTCTTAGAAACCAAACAGACTGATTTTAAGCTTGTTATGATCTTTGAAATCAATGTCATTAGCATCTGGACACGGCTTTGATACGTGTAAATATATTTGATACTGCATCTAAAGAATTGTTGTAATCCTGGAAATGACATTGATTCCCTTAATATCAAAACTGCATCGTTGCAATCAAAAGTAAGCAAAAGAAAATTCTAACAATCCAGTTTAGAACAGGGAAAAAACACTAGGGTCTTTTTATTTATTAATATGTTTCCTTGCTGTTCTATGAGAAGACAACTCATAGTTGGAGCCAGGATCACATATTAGATCATACAAAACATTAAAAAGATGGCTGTCAAAAGACACTGACTTTGCTACAAGATAAATACAATACAAAATGCGTCAGCTACAGGTAAAATCATACTAACCTAATGTCTGTCATTGCATTGCCTTACACTACACTACAGAGCCTAGGACACATTTGTTATCCTGCATAAAATTAAAAGGCAGAGTACTTCTGCAGGAGGCAGCAAGCTGAAAATGCCTTTAGAAGTAGATGTGTCCTAACTGGCAGGGCAAAATGAGGAAAACAAAAGGTTGTGCCCATATTAGCTGAATAGTAAACACCATTGGTGGATAATGCTTCAAACAGGCAGAGTTTGAGCATCGCTGGGAATCACTGCCACATTACAAGATATGTAAGTATGAGAACATATGAGAGAGTAAACAAGTAAAAGTTAACAGGGAAATTGTATGATGTTTCATTTCAGTTGGAAATATTTACTTCCAAGGTTCTGTCAGCATAAGAAAGAGCCCGCCACCATACTCCACATATACACCAACCAACCATAATAATATTCACAAATAACTGAAAACTCTCTAGTTTCTGATATATATCCATGTTGTAAGTTTGTTTTTTAAATGTAATCTTCTACAAACAACTATTACATATCAAGCAGTCAAATGTAACTAGAGTATAAAACATGTAACAGGCAGAAGCCAGTCGCGTCCAACGGTATAATTATGGAAATATTTGGCAAAATTAATAAATCATAAGCTCACTCATGATTACCATGGATTGCTGGAAGCATTTTCTTTTGGAGTATTTATTCCAAAACATGAAACAACACTGATTTGAAACGTAAACTTCAACATTCCATCTATCATCAAGTATATTTCTAGCCCAAAAAAAAAAAAAATCATGGGCATACACCGCCATAGGATACATTTTTTTTCACTCAATTTAGTGCGCCAACAAAAAGAGAAAATCGTTTATTTCACGCTTTCAACTAGAATATAAGCCCATTCAAAAAGCACCATAAATTACTGTAAGAATTTTTCAATTAGAACATTCATCCAGAACATAAAAATTAACTTCAAATGTAAACTTTAAGATTCCAGCCCTCAAATAAAACACAATTCCTGAATAATAAAAAAAAGTTGAGTAACTACAGATCATGAGCGAAATGAATATTTTAAACTGAATTCTATCTTTCATTGGATCTTAGTTTATGATCACACCACCAAATTGTGCATCCTTTCCTAGCCGATCTCTTAAAGTATATTTAAGCAAAGCAAGTAAGAGAGAGAGAGGGATTGCAGGCAGTTCACAGAAAATCAAGGTTATTATCCTCTTCATGTAACAAAATTACAGCAAGCAAGCCAAATAAACCAAGATAGCCACTACAGGTAAAAGTAAAGCTCATATAGAGGGCCTTAGTAGTAAAACAACAGTTGGAACACAGTTTCAAAGCATTAATGCTTGCAGACTGCTTACATGGATCACCATGCAATGGTACATATAGAGATGCAATAACCCAGGATCAAAAAAAGACCTCTTTCACAATGTTTAGGTCTTGTAAGGCAAAGATTCTTTACTCACCTCTCTACTGCTGCTATAATCAACTGAAGAATCCCTATCAATTAGAGAAAATTGAACTCAAGTAAGGATGTGCTTGATTATCTCCAAAATTGAGTGGTAAAAGATTAAGCCATCAACTACATTTCAAATGCTACAAAGTTAATTAGCACCAGAGACGAGTTGAATGCTTGTTCCACAACAAACCGTTTACCCAACGCCATAATAGGGAGGTGCAAAGTACCCAAGAAAAGCCTCAGCAAAATCTCATAGATCCCCAGTCACTCATTAAAGGTTACATAAATGTATTTTTTTTAAAAGAAAATAGTTGGACACTCTGAGCACTGCAGTGATTTCTAAATAAAATAAAATAAAAATTTAACCACAGTGGATCTTCATTTAGCATGAAGACCAGGCTCTAAGAAACCCTACTACGGGCCCACAATAACAAAAGAATAGAGAAAGAAGAACAGAGAACTTGAGAAGAGCAAGAAGGCATCAAAACAATGCCAAATTACATTAAGGAGATGAAGGCATATCAACGTATGGCAGCACCAATTAATTGAACAAATTAAGTTAGAAAATGACATTTGCAGGATGTACAGCCACAATAAGCAAGAACTTAGAAAGGACAATACTGCTTAATTCAACAAGACCACTCGCCAAATAGTCAAGGCCAACTATATAGATCCCTTTTCAAAAGTTTGTCCAGAGAAACTTTGAGACTGTTGTGACTTGTTAAACCAAATTATATGTATCACCCTGGACCACAATTTTTTAGGAGGCCACCTCTCAATATATCCTAGGCAGGTGTTGCTGCCTTACCAATTTCTCATATGTTTCCCCGCAAGCATTTTAACAATGTTTTCACTCCAAAACGACTAAAACACAAAATGCTAAGTTCCACATTCCACTTTTTAGATTCCACTTATTTCTCTAAGAACCTGTTTCCTTTTCAGATTACTTTGCGATGATAATGGATTTTCTTCCAATAACAGAAAAATTATTATGCAAAACCATTATAAAACATGGACAGACATGTTAAATCTTCAAGTACAGTAAACCATCAAGGAACAAAAAATATTAATGGCATGTAAATTGGTATAAAATATTTTTTTTTTAGTTCAGAAGGAATTCAAGAAAGGTCAAATTCAAAGACTCAAGCTTACAATTATAATTTAGATTTAATAGACTGTTGGAGAAATATTTAGTATTTCCTAGTCTTAATATATATATATATATATATATATATATATATATATATATATATATGTATGGTCTATTTAAATAAATAGCCTGCTTGTCAAGTAATTTAATATCAGGAGTAAGCTGTAATTTCCAGGTTTGTTGGCAAAGGTTGTCCAGATTTCTTGAGGAAGCTCTATTTAAAATTCTTATCAGACTCCTTATTAGTCTAGAAAACATCTACTCCCTCTTAGTTTTGTTTGGGAATCCAAATCCTTATGATAGGATGTTTTAAAATCTTTTAGCTTAGAGGTTTAGGTTAAGTTAGAGTCCATGAACACATGTTATTTTAGTTCCGTTTTCAGATTTTTAATCAGTAAAAAAACTCCAGCAGTTATGCTTCGTTGAGTTGTGTGATGCAATTTAACCATTGGTGTGATACCTTTGGAATGTTGGTTGTGATGCCTAAATTCTACCATTTTCTCAATTAACTTCACCTTCTTAACCTACTACATACAACCCTAATTCTTCATCCAAATTCCTACCGATTCTAGCTTCAATTAAGTCCTAAAGTCAACCTAAATATAACTAGCCTTGTAACCTGTCTTATGTCATCCAGTGAAATACCATTTCCAAAAATCACATGCATAGTATGAACATAGACAAGCTGTTTTGTGATCATGCATACGTGCATAGGTGCTAGTAAGTGTTCATAATTTCAAGCACACATAATAGACATTCAGTATGAAGAGGACAAACTACAGAAAATTATAAACATCCAAAGATCATTTTTTCAGTTCAGAACCTTCCAGTAAAATACCATTTCCAAAAATTACACTCGAAGTATGAGCATAGACAAACTATACACATGCCTAGCTGAGGTTGGGTGTTTATAAATTTGTGTACAAATAAACAAGCATGCATTAGCTAATAATTACTGAGCATCAAAATTCACATGAACACATGCAAGGGGTAGATTCAAGACCTTTTAGCCATGACCATAGTTGCAGCCACCGTGCTAATTCAGAGATAACCTTCAACCAAAATAACCCCTGCATTTTGGAGATCCACACAAGCATTTCTTTTTTCCATGTGGGGCATCACTACCACCAGCCTCATCCCAGCGGGAAATCCCATAGTCATAGGTTATCTCTGTCATAGGAGGGATGTGTCTCACTGCATAAAATGCAATATGGACATAGGACTCAATATTGGTTTCATGTGCAACTGGCTGCCAGAAAACATTTGGATTACAACTATGATTCATAAACCGAGCTACATTTCCAGCATTCTTGGCATTTATGATTATGGGAGACGGGATATTGTATTCTTCAGTAGTGTCATTACTGTCGTCTTCTACTAATCCAGGTTCACAATTCCATTTGAATGGCTCATAAATGCGGGTAGTATCAAACACATAGTCGTCATCGTCTCCACCCTGCCTTGCCTTGATTTTTTCTACAACTTCACCTGCATATTCACAAACAAAAGTACCAGCACGAATAGGATCCCATGATCGCAGGCCCCAACCTCTGTCTTTTGTTTTAAACACTTCCAGACGAACCCTTAAGCCAGTTTGTGACACTCGGTTCTTACAGTTGGGAATGCATGGACATGTGGGACCACACTCATGAATCAATGGTCTCCGGCTAACTAGAACCCCATTGGCAGTGTATGGAAAGTCACCTCCATTTTTCCTAATGCAAGAGCAGTTCAGATCACCTGGGGCACATGCATTGCGACAGTTGCATCCATAAGAAGGCTCTGTTAATTTAAATGATTTAACATATTTGACAGAAGCAAAATATGTGAAGTAAGCAGGTCCCTTTTCTTCATCTACATCATTTACTAGTGAAACAGGTATACTTTCAGCTCCTGAAGTAAGGTCTGGAAGAATTAGTCCAACCCTAGTAGAAAACCCTTCCCTCCACTGCTGAATTGATTTCCAAACAGAAAAAGCAGCTGGCTGCCCAGGCACTCTGACCAACTTATACTTAAATATATTGCAACCAGATTTCCCTTTGTCCACCCATGACTCCTGGATCCTATAAAGCCCATCATACACATAGACCTTTGCTGTTGGACTAATAGCATCCTTCATACCACGAATGACTCTCACCTCATTGGCACGGTGCAAGCTCCTCTCCAATGCAAGGTTACCCCTCTCAAGCTTCTGATCAGCTGCTTCTTTTTTGTTGTTAACATTGCCACCCTGCCCACTATAAATTAAAATATCACTATCCTCTGCCTCATCATCATACGCACCTGATGAGACGATGCCCACAGCCAGCGGATCTTCTTCTACCTCACCTCTCACAATCATGTAATCAATCCCAGCCATGGACTGGGAATGCAACCCAACCAAACACATCTCCATTCGGAAAAAGAAAATATCCCCAATCTCAACCCCAGGAACCACTCCAACCCTCTTCCTCATATTCGTCCTGACCCCTTTGCTCATCAAAATTTGGCCTGCTTTCAAATCTGCACGCCTAATCAATCCGCCAGGGGATTCTTTGGCATCCTCTAATTGGGCAAGCCTTCTTCTAAGGGCATCAAACCTCATTAGCACACTAACAGCCACTTCCCTGTTACCATCCTCTCTCTGAGCAGAACTAATCCCCACGGCAAAATTATCAACAGTAGACAAAGCATAATCCAGGTCTTTCTTGGCCCTCTTCTGAGAGGCGGCGGAGGAGGAGGACCTTGGCCGCCCAACGGGACGCTTTACTGGCGCATTTGAGGAACCATCTATATTCGCATCTCTAGAAATATCCCCATTTGACTGTGGTGCTCGGAAGGAACGAAGAGGGGCCGGAGTATGAGTCTCTTGGTTGAGGTCAGGAGGGGTAGGTTGTGGACCATTAAAAGGGAAAAAAGGGGAAAATCCAGATGGAAAAGGGCCAGAAGGAGGTGCACAAACAAAAGGTGGAGAATGAGGGCTCGATGGAAACACAGGCATCAAGCTACGCAGCGGTTTGACATCCAAAACTCTGGATTTGTCAAACGTAGATGAAGGAGGTACAGAATTGTTACCAGACCCTCCTTCCATTCCAATTATTAAAACCCAGTAAAGATAAAAGCACAAGCTTTCTATATGAACACACAAACCTTTAAACCCCAAATGAAACACACTTCAACTTTCCCCAAATCACAACTTCATTTCACATTTCCTAACCCAGGAAGCATAAAAATCATATCTTTTTCCCTTCACCTTCACGTGCAACAAGAAAAATGAAATTAAGGTGTGTGCATGTGTTTTAAAAATCAACAAGAAAATAAAAAACTATCAAAGAAAATTGAAGATCTGTAGAATCATAGACCCAGAGTACAACACTAAGCAGAGATAAAATAAAAAAAAGTTGACAAAAAGCAAAAGAAACGGACAGAAAGATAAAAACTTTTACCTTGAACAAAGGTTGGTTGACCGTTAGGGGTTCGCAATAAGAAGAGAAGAGAGTGAATTTTTTGGTTACGAGTTAAGGGAAATGGAGGGTTACGAGAATGTGAAGTCTCCTTTCAAAACTCTGTGCAGTGCCTCTGCCCGATGCGTCATAACTCATACACTAGTACTATACTATTATTGTTGTACTGCGGACTTCTTTCTTTTCACTTAATTTCTCTCATTTTTTCCTTTTGAATATATATATATATATATATATATATAATCTATTCTATTTTTTTGAAATTTATCTTTTTTGAAAATTTTAATTTTTTTATCATTAATTATTAGATTTTTTTAATATTACTTGTAAATAATTATACAAAACCCCACTAGTATTAGAGTATTTTCAATTTAAAGTTAGCTTTATTTTTTTATTAAATTTACTATTATTATCATCATGTTTTTGTTGCTAAAATATTTTTTTTCTAAAAAATATAGTGAGATATGTAGACTATTTCTCTATATAATTATAAATATAGATACAATTATAACTTTTATTTTTTAAAAAAATTTATTATAATGTTTAGTATCTATTTGATTTGATGCTTGTTTATCAATATTTAGCAATTTGCCATTTAAATACTGAAAATAATATTGACAAATATTAGCTTTTCAATTTTTTAATTTAAAAACTATTGTTTAATATTTTAAAAATATAATGTTGAAATTAGTTTTTTTAGCAATTAAAATTAAAAAATTGATATTTAAAGTTTTTTACTAATATTAATCTTATATTTGTTATTTATTATTATTATACTAATTTATATTTTATATAAAATTAATCAAAATATAAAATAACTTTTTTTTATCATTTTATAATCAAATCATACTTCCAATCACTAGATTATCAAATATATATATTTATTGATCGCTTATAATTGATTATTAACTGCTAATCATTCACCGTTGATTGTTGATTACTCATAGTTAATCACTGTCGCTAAATCAATAAGATATAGAACTATATTACCTAATGTGAATGAATTTAAATTAATTTTTTATTAATAATTAACTAATAATTACTCACAACTGATCACTAATAATCATTGATTGTTGAGTACTACTTGTTCATAGCTAACCGCCCCTGCTATATCAAATAAGTACTTAATATGATACAAAACTATAATTATTTCATAAATAAAGTTATTTTACAATAAGAGTATTTATTGAAGCTAAGTGAAATAATTCATATTTAGTTGTGTAATTTTATTTGTAAAACAAAGATGTTTTCCATTCAAAAAAGTTTTCTTTATTTAAAATGCTCAAATATGAATAATATGTTTAGTTTGGTTTTCAAATATGATTTTTTTTTTGTCAAAACTTAAAAATTAAAATGATTATTAAAATATAACTTTTTAATTTTTTAAATTACAATATATTATTAAAACATGTGAAATCATTAAAAATAATTTTTATTTAATTCTGTAATATGTTTTAAAAAAATAATATTTTAATTTTTTTAAAAAATAAAACATAGAAATAATATCAAACAGTTTCTAAAATATCTAATATTTTGCATTTTAATTGTAACTCTTGACTCCATATTCTAAAATTTGAAAAATTACTCTAATTACTAATTTTGCTAAAAGTTCAAGCAAACAACTGATATTTAAAATCAGTGCCATCCGAACACTTTTGAAGTTAATTTGTTAAAAATATAAGAAGTAACATGACATAATTACCGAAAAAAAATCAGATATTGAATTAAATGATCATGTACAAGTTTTTGTTATTGATGTATTCTTATTTCATGAATGAAAAATAATCTATATTTATTTGGTAAGAAAAATTGTGTCAAATCACAAGTTCTGAATTCATATTTATGCATCTGTCCTAATGGTCACACCACATGGTGATGGTACTGTATTTTAACAAGTTGTCAAATAAATCTAAAATGTCCCCATTCTTCTAAAGCTTGTAATTGTTGTGTCCAAAAGTGAAGATTTTTTTCTTCCTTCTCGTTGCAGAAGTAATCTCTATCAATTCTAATATTCCGATAACAGCGAGTTAAGTAAGATCTTGATCAATAATTTAACAAATAGTCCCCAACTTTCTTTGAAAGAACTAAAATTTCACCAATCCATCCATCAATTTTTTTTTGGACCCATTAGCTTTTCTATGAAGATTAGTCTCAACATGAGTTGGTTTTGGAAGATCTTCGCCAATATGTACAAGAATTTTCATTGAAAGCAAATTAGCCATCACAAACCACAAATTTGCAAGGAAAACTTCAAAAAATACATGGCTGGATATCTGCTGCAATAAGATATCCATGAATACATCTCCGGAAAAAAAAAAAAATTCTAGAAAACTAATCAACAAATGCATTAGGACCTCCCTCCACGACAATTTGGTTATCAAAAATAAAAAACATCATGTCCCTTTAAAATGACTGCATCTCCACTTTCCTCGTCGAGCTTTCTATGCTCATTTATAATCATCCTGCGTATTAGTTTAAAGTATATTCTTTTTGTAGGTTGTCTCCACTTGAACTTCAATGAGTATTGATTAAATTAGTTCTATAGATGTGAAAACTTTACCATAATCATGGCGTTAGTTCAATAATTATTAGATACACCCATTGGCAAGCTAGTTGGGGTATTTATTGAAAACTTTTTCAAGAGGCCGTTGTGCTTTTTTCACGGTCATTGGCAATCTCAACAGACATTGGATATCATTCCATAGTCATTGAGTTGCTTGCAATACCTGTCTTCCATTTTTCTTTAAATTTGCACCTCTACCCTTCTAAGTATGATTTTTCATAAACATAATCTATTAGTTTTTTTGGATATAACTAACATATAAACACTCAGAACAGATGTTAGAACTTCTCAATATTTTGTTATATCCAAAATAAATAAAACTAATAGTATTGAAGTCTTGGGGTCAACAAGGTTTCTTTGCCAGACAAATAAAATGTAAGACACATTCTTTTCTTTCATTAATTGAACTTAATTCTTACCTCCTATTATCAATTATATTCCATATATTTTTTTTTCACTTATAAGAACTTATTTGTGCCATTGGTGCATCATTCCTCAGTGCTAATTTGTGTGAGGCATTTGTGGACCAACTTTAGAATAAGGTTTAAGAGTAATAAATGCAAAGAAATTTTATGGCCATGTGCTAGGGTAAGCTACCAAATAAGTTAGATGAAATATTAAATGCTATGGACTAAAAAATCACTAGAAGCTAGAGAATGGCTAAAGGCAAGACCATGTAGGAACTATAACATAACCTACTTTCTGTAAAATCCAATTATGACATTTAGCTAACAATATGGTAGAATGCTTCAACAACTATATTAGAGATGCAAGGATAAATCCATCATAATAATGATGGAGATCATAAGAAAAATGTTGATGATAAGAATTTATAAGAAGAACGAAGACATGAATAAATGAAAGAACTTTTATGTCCAAAGATATAGAAGAAATTTAAAAAGATTAAGGAGTGGGCTCATTTGAGTAATCCTAATTTTATAGGAGGTGATAAAATTTAAGTACTAGCTTTTGGTGGCCAATTTGTAGTTGATTTGGAAAACATAATGATGCAAGCCAAGCAAGCACCAAGCATGATGATCCACTCAAGTATGATGGTCCAATAACTAGAGCACGTATGAAGAAGTTCAAGGAACCTATAGGAGTGTTCGTAAAACATGAAATCAAGCTTGGATTAGAGGATCAAAGCATAAAGGCGATTGGAGATTCATTAGATACGTTTGGAGAAAGTTTGGCACATGGGCAAGATCATCATTTACACACTTTATCATGTTTTGACCCTTAAGAAGAAGAATTCATGCGAAACCCTTCAAATGGAGCATTTTGCACAAAAAATGATCTAGAAGATTCTAAAATATTCTATGAGATTCTAGAAGATTTTATAAGATTCCAAGAAGTTTTCAAGAAGTTTACACATAAGCAAAGTGACATCCATGAAACCCTAGAGGAGTCCTTGAATTTGGCAACCAAGCATAAGAAGAAAGTCAAAGATTTTGTCCAAGATTTGCATAGTTATCATTAATTGACTTGTCTTCCTCTTCCTTTTTTCTAATTGGTTGAATACTAGTTCCTAATTAGTTTAGGATTTTAGTTGTTTTCGTTGTTTAGGAATATTAGTTAGAGACTTAGAATGATTAACCACACTTGACCAAATCCTTCTTGGAGATTAATTCCTATTCTAGTTTTTTCCATTTCCTATTAGGATTAGTATTACTTGGCTTTAGCATCAACTTATGTAATGTCTATATAAAGGCCTTCAAAACCATGTACGAAAACTATTTTTTATCAATAAAATTTGGCTATTAAGAGATTTAATTCTTTTTTTTTTTGTTCTTAAACTTTGTGAATTTATCAAGTGAAGGCTTGTTATATTCAAACTTAGTTTAATCTAAACTTAAAATTGATTTAGTTAATCTTAGATTTATATTAAATAACCTTTAATTCTTTGTAACTAAGATTCTTAATATGGGTTATTTAAGGGTCTTAATGGGAATTAGAGTTTTCTTGCTTGATTTTTAAAATGATCCTTCACAAAGGTATTGAGATTGTATACTAGTTTGGTACACGTGAACCATATTCTTACCATTACCTATTCACGTTTAAGGTGGCAGTTAATTGGGATTCCTTGTTCTTATGTAGTTGCGACTATTCAAAAACAAAATGAAGAATCAGAGGATTATGTTTCTATATATTATCATGTGGATACTTATTTGAATATTTATAATCACTTCATTTCACCCATTAGTATTCATGACAGATAGCCTAAAGTAGATTAGAGGAACATTATTACTCCGCCAATACTGATGCAAGTAATAAGAAGAAGAAAATTAACTTCCAGAAGAAAGGAAACAAAAGAGTTAAGGAGGGCAACCATAATGGCTAAGGGCAAGCTTCAACAAAAGGGCTGGTGTAAATACAATGCAATCATTATGGCAAAACTAGACAGAATAAGAACAACTATGGTCAATCAACCAAGTCAATACCAACTGAAAAGGTAATATGTTATCAATTTAATTACGCTTGCATTCCAATTCATTGTTTGACTTGTAGGTCTCAAATTGTTAAAAAAAAAAAAAAAAAAAAAAAAAAGAAGGAAAAGAGCTTAAAAGAAAGTCGAAGACATGTTACTTAGCTAAGTCAAGTGACACAGTGAAGCTAAGTGACTCAATAATCTTCAAATCCTAAACTTCCATTAAAAGTAGTTTGATGGATGGCAATAGCCAAGTTATATAGCAAAATGGAACTCCATCTTATAGGACTACAACTAAGAGGTCCAAAAAGAATGGCAACAACAAGGGCAATACTGAAAAATAGATTCATCTACAATTAATTTTTTAAAATTTTTGATGGGTTATTGTCTACATTACCAGTTGTTGTATTGAGCTAAACCTATGTGCTCTAAATATTAAGTTTGATTTTTAGTGTCCAAACGATTGGGATAAAACAATTATGAACTTAACTTTTTCTTAATATTATATTATATAATCAGTAGATATATATTGATGAATATTTTTGGTGATCTATAATTTGTTTTGTATATATATTTGTTATAATATAAAAACAAATTTTTAGGCAACTCTACCTTTTATCGCCAGAAATAATAATAAAAAAAGACATTGTTAGTACAAAAGACAAATTTGATTCAACATCAAATTTTTAGTATAAATGATCCGTCACTGGACCTTTTATTATATAAAATATTACTTTCAATAAAAACTTAATAAGTTTTCTAAAATACCATAAAAGCAGTGATGCTTAGCTTCAAATCATTAATTCATCTATTCTGCTAAGTAATTATAAGCTAGTGCCATAAGTATCTAACATAGCCGCTATAAAGTTTGACCACTTTCTCTCATCCCCCATATGAGCTTGCTTCAGCTTATTCTCTGACTGCTCAAACTTCTTTTCATTCTCCAACTATTCCACCTTCCTTAGAAGTCATAATATTTTTTTAGCTAGCTTGAAGGATGAATTTTGGATCTACCCATTTGAAGTAGTCACGATGGTATAAATACTATGTTCAAAGAAAGAAGAAGCTTCAAAAATCTAAAGGATTTAAATAGAGAACAAAATTTATATACTAGAAACTTTATATATCATAAATACCTCCTGCGAGGATTATTATTATACCATGAGGTCTTTAATTTCACCTTCTCATAGCAAGCACAAATGGATGTGTCATTTCGACCTAGTTATTGTCTCATGTTACTATTTGCAGTAGAATTGCTATCTTTATTGGGTTGAGATATTGTAAATTTGCTATTCAGGGCAAGATTTTTTATTTTAGGATTTGCAGATTGATGGATATGGGTTAGTTTTATAGAGTTTACCGTATTGGATTTTTCATTTACATGCACATGTGATAGAGTGAGAGAAGGAACACTGATAAGAGAGTGAAGAGAAATATTAAGGGGCTTTATATCACTACTTTTCATATAGTTGGCACCCTTATTAGCAATTTGGCAAGGTAACAAGAATTAAAATTGACGAAAAGAATATTGGTGTATGTTAATTATGAGTGTTATATTTTTGTGTTATAATTTTTTTAGAAATAATTGTGTGCTTAATTATGAGTTCAAAGAGAGCGGGTGAAATTTGCTCTTAGAAATTCAAACACTTCAAGATGTATTATTGTTAATATTAGGATTCAATTGTGTGTAGAAATAATGGGTGCCAGCCTAATCAATATAAATAACCTATGAATATGCCATCTTAAGCACTAGGATTTTATGTTTTATTGGTACACCAGAAGACACCAAAAAAAATATAACTGAACAATCATGATTTGTGCTTAGTTAATTACTTCAACAATTATGGCTCAGACTTGTTTGATTATTATAGCTGAGTTTAATATATATCATGCAAATAGATAAAAGCTTTTAAAAATCACCCACAATTTAAGTACTTCAAGATTTGTTTTTGTGATTTAATGAAAACATTTCTCTTAAAATGTAGTTTTCCCCTTATTATTTTAAAAATAAAAATTTTGATCCTTAAGCTATTACAATCAAAAGTAAAAGATTTCATTGCTTTAATATATATCACATCTTTGCTCTCATCATTCAACATTTACTGCAAATGCTAGACGAACACTATGTCTACCATCAAGCCAAGTCACAGACCCAAAATTGTATCCACTAGGAGCCATCCTGCCATTGAAGGACACTTTGAAAAACATTCTTGATAGCTTTTCCTTAAAAATAAGCTTATTGGGCATAACCTTCACTACTAGTCCATTAGGTGCTTGCACTCTAGCAATGTATGTAGTATTTGGAGACCCCGTATTTGTTGCTTCTCGTCTGATGATGGTATCTTCGTGTCTATCAAGCTTGCTAATTGAGATTGAAGGATAATTAATGTCGGAGATTAGTTTGTCATAGCTCATTTTTGGGCAGTTGAAGTTTGTATTGGCCATAGATCTTATGTTCTTTTCTGAGTACCCAAAATAACACAGGAATTGCAGAAAATCATCCGTCATTGTTTCAAAAACTAATCCTGGGCTAAGTGCTTTTGTTGGATTTATTTCACCAACCCCCATCTCGTGTGGATTTGAGTATGAATATGAGCTATTTGTCAAAGGTTTTCCCATATTGTTATAAATTGTTGCTGCATATAGAAAGACGATAAATCTAAGTGAGTACTATTGTTAGATATTCCTGGTCTAATGCAATCTAAATGAAGCCTAATAGTGAATTTATTCTAGAAACACCTATATATTTCAACTTTCAAAATGTATACCTGTGGTCATAAGTGCAGATTTGATCATTGAAGGACTCCATCCAGGACGCATGGATTTGATGAATACAGCTGCTCCAGTTACATGAGGGCAAGCCATTGACGTTCCAGATCTTATCGCATATTCTGATGGCTTTTTTCCAATTGGAACACTTCCTGAATCATTTTCGGGCTTCATGGCAGCTAAAATGGCAACTCCTGGAGCCATGATATCTGGCTGAATAACCAATTATTGTTAACAATTAGCCATACTTTATAGATCCGATTGATGTATTATGATTTTGGATGCGTAGTAAAGGTATAGATTAACCTTCAGAATGTTTTCTGTAAGTTGTCCAGGCCCCCTGGAAGAGAAATATGCAACAACTGGTGCTGGTTTATAGTGCGGAACATCAACTGTTGGAAGGATCGTTGCAGTTGGATTTCTGTTAAGACACAGAAAAGTAACCAAGAAACTAAGTTGGATTTCTGTTAAGACACAGAAAAGTAACCAAGAAACTATCAATATACATAGTAAAACTAAGAAAGAAAGTAATGATCAATGCAAGAAAGAGGTTAAAGTTAAAGTCTTCAATAACAATGCTTACTTGGTGGAGTTGATGTATTTAAGAAGCTGAGATCCTGCAACATTGCCAAGTTCAGAAAATGGAAAAACACCAGAATCAAAAGGCACACCTTTCTGATCCTCATTGATCAAAATAAACCCTTTGGCTCTTGCATCTTCTACAACCAATTTCTTGATTCTCCTAGGAATGCTAAAATCATTATCTATGCAAACCACAATCTTGCCAGCAACTTTTTGTTGATCTAATGATCCTGGATAGCAATTCCTGCATTTTAGCATAGAAGGATTTATTAAAGAGGAATAAATCCAAATGTTCAGTCATAATTTATGTCTTGTTATATTTTACTATTACTTTTAGCAACTAAGAATGCAAATTACCTTGCTTCTGATATAGGGGTGAAATTAGCAGCAGCAGCCTCTCCAAATACAAGAGGATAAGTTTTTGAGCGAGAGAGATTTGAGAAATTAATGGCAGATCCCTACAAGAAAACGTAAATTTTCCATATTATGACATAAATATTTAATCATTGGACTATTAATTGATCCAACAATTACCACTAAACAAATAATTAAACCTATAAACATTGTGTGCATAGCCAGAAAAAATTAAGTTAAATAGTTCATTCTGTTACAAGTTATTACATAAATTTAGTCTAAATTTATGAATCAATCCAATGAATAGTCTTACTTGAAAAGTCTTTCCATTTCCAAGAAGGATAGTAGATTGGAAATCTCTATCAATACTGGAAGCTGCAACTGTAAAAATCCAAGGAGCTGAGTTGACAATGGTGTAAGGGTCAGGACCATCATTGCCAGCAGAACATACCACCATAACACCAAGTTGTTGTGAATGAAATGAACCTATTGCAATAGGGTCACTAAGATAATCAGATTGAAATATTGAGCTCATCCCAATGGAAATGGAAATAATATCAACTCCATCCTTAATTGCATCATCAATTGCCTTTAGGATGGTGGAACCAGAGCAACCATCTAACGTGCAAGCTTTGTAGATTGCTATTCTAGTTGAGGGAGAGCCACCCCTAGCTGTGCCTGCTGCTAGGCCATAGTAACTAACATTTGCTACTCGAGCACCACCTGCTATAGATGCGGTGTGGGTGCCATGCCCAATATAGTCCCTTGGGGAGCCACTTGATTTGGCCTCGCGTGTCTTGTTCTTCTTGTATTTCCTTTCAATAGGGTCATAGTATCTTGCCCCTATTAGTTTCCTACAAGAAAATGAAAAACACTTCTAAATCAAAGTACAATTCTAGCCTTTTATACTGCAAAGCAAGTATTCAACCATTAAATATTAATGTATTTATGTGTATGCATACGACCTTTTGCGATTTTTAAGATGAAAAGAATTTCACATAATTACCTATTACAGTTGGATTTCTTGAAGTCATGTCCTTCCATGCAAATTCCTTTCCATCTTGAAGGGATTTCTCCAATTCCTTTATCACTAAAACTTGGAGACTCAGGCCATATGCCTAGAGCCACAAAAAAAAAAAAAAAAAAAAAAGGTATTAATCAGTCCACAACCATATGTATATACATGTAATGTGAAAGATTTTTAAAAAATAATTAATTACCCAAATATTGAAATGATGAAAATGATGCAAGAGAGGTAGTGCACATGGATTTTCGAGATGGCCTAAGGCTACAACACTACACTTTCATGTGGCTCGTTTTGTTGCCTTGTGTGGCCTTCCAACAAAGTTTAGTTGTTGGGGCCATTTGAATCAGTCAAGTATGTCAAACTATTTGGGACCCTTAAAACTCCTATAAAGTGTTGCCATCCTGGCAGAGCTTAAATACAAAAACCCCATTGCTATAATGATGAAAAATAAACTTATCAAAATTTTGATAAGATTATTTTTCATCATTATAGCAATAGGGTTTTTGTATTTAATAAAACATTGTTTAAAAAAAATTTATAAAATGAATGGAAATTATAATAATAATAATTACCTGTGTCTATCACCCCAATAATTATATCACTTGATGGTAAATGGGGATGCTTATGGCTGAATTGCATGCTTAAATTTCCCTCCAAGAAATCCCAAGAACGTGTAGTATGGAGTTGAAGAGTTGGATCTTTGAACACTGATACAACGCCATCATGCCCTGTATTTGCAAAATATATTCCATCATTGTTCAAAAGATCTTCACAATATACCTTAAAGCTCAAATTTGATTAACAAAAGTGTTTCGTTTAGTGATATTGGATTCGTTTTCAAACTTGAGGTTGTCTAAATTCAATTCCAAGTAAAACTAAATTAATAAAAAATAAAACTATTTTCCACTTAAATATTTTTTTAAACAATATTGCTAATTAACCTTTTGATCTGCTCAACAATAATGACTAGCATGGAGGGAATTTTTTTTTTTTTTTTTGTAATAATATTCCTTTTCTTCTAGATCAAGCTATCCTTTTCAAACAAAATTGTGGAGATTTTGCAACTAATTTTTAAACCCTGCATCATCAATCAAGCCCAGTCTGTAATGAAAGTTATTTAGTGCCTACTAAAGACAACATGTTCTAGCTGTTTAATACTTATGTCTGCTCATGATATGGACATGCAAATTATTAAGTACACTCATAATATAGCATAGCATGGCAGTTTCATTGATTTCAAGCACACAGGTGACAACCACTTTGAAAGATAACCATTCAATCTATGATTCATTTTTCATTTTTGGTTCTCTATTGACTGAACTTGGTAAATTTTCAATTTAATTTTTCTTTATGCATTTTATTCATATTTTGAACGTAAAAAAAAAAAATACACATATAATCATGAAGTACTTTTCATATAGACAATATTTGTTTTTAATCTAATGAAATAAAAGAATTCTCTTTTTTTTTTTTTTTTCCCCTTGTCCATAACCTATTGTCCAAAATCTAAAGATGTCATTTTGCTCTTTAGTATTATTGGAGCAGAAAAGAATATACTAAAGTAGAAGACAAAAGAGGAATTACCAGACAATTCAGAGGCTTCACTCTCTGTAAGCATGGCAGAGAATCCATTGAAAGCATGATTATAATGATGGATTAGAGATGTTCTTTCACTGTCATGACTGCCAAGAACGTATCAAAATATGGGTAAAATCCAACAACGTAGTTACATAGCAATTGACCTTCTGTTAATGGTAACCAATGCTACATGTTGATGATAATTTATTAACCTTGGTATAATTGAGGATAACAGCTGCAAATGAGCTGACTCTGCGATAACTTTAGCATCCCCTCCATTTCCATTTGATGAACTTCCCAAGTAAACAACATATTGCTGGCAAGATTCAAGAACACACACATCTCATGTATGTTACTAAAGAAAGAAAATCAATTTCATGTGTATATGGATGACTCAATAATCTTTTCTTTAATGGGGGTATGAGTCCATCTTCAGAATGAAACAGTATATGCTTACTTCACTTGAGGGGCTCTAATAAAATGCTTGTTTGATTTCAATATTAGCACTGGAGAAACTTACCCGAGGAATTTGATTTGATGAAGTAGTGGAAGTAATAAGAAGGCAACAGAGGAAAAAGAGAAGTTGTAGAGGAGGAGGAGGAGAAGAAGCCATGAAAGATAGGGAGAAGACGGAAGAAATTGGAAAGAGTGGCTTATGCAACCATCCATTTGTAGGCTAAGTGAGAGAGAGAAAGAGAGCTTTTCCTAGCTTTTTTTTTTTTTTTTTTTTGTTTTTTTTTTTTATGGATTTTGTTATATTATCTGGCTAGAATTAGTATTTGTTTGCTTTAATCTATTTTATGCATGGACCCACTAAGTGTTGATTAAATTAATTTGCATCTAACTTGTAGGCTGTTTGATGTAATATTACTCTGCATAACTGGCAAAATCTCAACCCTTTGTATAACCATGTGATAATTTGAATAAAGTTTATGACATCATGTATTCTTTAAGTGGCAACTTTTATCATCTTTTTTTTTTTTTTGGGTGTTCAAGTGAAGTGTGATCCATACATCAATGGTTACTTAACTTGGGTTTTTCTTATCTTTTCTGTTCTATATTTCATTGGCCAAGACCCAATTAAGATATATACCTAATTTTGTGCATGAACTTTAATAATGCACTGGAGATGGTTGAATTATGTTAGTAGTTAAGATTTATAATTTCCACCAAAAAATTTTAGATCCCATTAATCGTGATGGAAATTGGAAAAAAAAATAATTAAGCATTTTTTATTTTACTGTGAATATATATCCAACATCATAAATTTACATAACTTGTTTGATTATATATGCATATTTGAGTAGAGCAAAGTAACTAAAATCTGAATATTAATATCCTAATATCTATTTTGGGTAAGGAATGTATAGAATGTCTTGATAGGTTGGAAAAGAATTTCATAATTTTAAAATCAGGCAAAGTATAAACTACAACCCAAAAGCAGACTATATATATACACTATAGTTTTTATATATATAGTGAGTTGAAACCTACAAATATATATATATGTTAAGAGTATGAATACGACGAGAAAAGTGAATCATAAACCTATAATGCAAGTAATGACTTTCTCTTTAGCTAAAGAGGAGGAATAAAACTCTGCTTCAATGGCCATGTGCATATTTTCCTTCTTTATTTCCTTTATTCTCCTTTCTTCTTCTTAACGGTTGTTATTTATTTATTTATTTGTTTGTATTACAAGTGTTGTTCGTTTCCCATTTATTAACATTAGTTTCCTTCTTCTTTTTTTTTTTTTTTGTTTTTTTAAAAGAATTGAATCACTGCAGCATTGTATATGTTATTATATTTTAAAATTATAATTAGTATAATTTTAAAATACATAGATAATAATTTTTAATATATATAAATATTTATGACTGTAAAATCTTAATAAAATTATCTAAAATAATAATTATTATTATTATAAATAATTAATAAATTACACAAATAGTTAAAATTTTACATACCTTTATTATAAAATTTTATATATATATATATCACTATAAAATTCATTAATAATATAGTAGCCAAAAATATCTATAATACGAATATAACTTTCTAAAAAAAGTATTCATATATACCTACATCCAGTATGTAAAGAAATCTCGTATACCAAACTAAAAAATTTTTACGGTGATTTCAATATAAAACTCATCCTACTAAGAATAGTAGAGGGTAGCAACTGTTTTTAACCAACAAAGACATGTAATACATTAATTTAATTTCAAAAATTGCATCTAAGGTTCAAACACTAACTGTTTTATTATTTTTCACATAATTTTAAAATTTTAAAAATGAAATAATTCAATCGAATTGAATGCGTTGGACTAATTCTATTGTTTGGAGATAGATTTCAATTAAAAATAATTCATTTATAAAAAGAACTAGAAATCATATCATGATTTTATAAGAATTGATTTTATTTAATGAAATTTATTAAAAATATAAATATCTTTATATATGTATCTCTTTATAAAAAAATAAAATATAAAATAAATAAATATATATATATATATAGAACGATGAAATATATCTTCATTTATAAATAGTCATATGATATCTAAAAAAATAATTTTTATAATTTAGAGTATGAAATCAATCATCAACACTGTTAATAACAACACATGAGCATAACTCTGAAATTATAATTTTATTTTTATCATGAATTTTCTTTAATAACTTTACACTTTTATCAATTATTGAGTTCTCACCAAATTCGTTACTATAGCGTGATATAGATTAAAATTCATATAATACGTCAAAATAGATAAAAAGATGATCATCATATATTATTAAATAAACAATCTCAAACCACCAAACTAAAAAAAAAAAAAAAGATAAAATAACATATCTAAAATAAAAACTCTAAAAAAAATAAAATGAAAACTAATAAAACATAAGAAAATGACTTGCTTTATTAGAAAACTAAAAAAAGGAATAAAAAATAAACTTGTTATTGATAAAACATATTAGTGTAGCCCTAAAACACTAAAAACAATTTAAAAAAAAAAAGAGATAGCTAACATTTTTTTTTCATAATTTCATATTTTAAGAAACAAACATATTTACTCAAATGAATTTGATGATTTCTATACTTACTACAAACACATGAATTTTTTTATAAAATTAATTTAAATTCAATTTTATCAATACAACTGAATTTTTGCAAAAAAGATAGTCAAAATGTCCAATGTGAAAAGAAAGGAAATGGAGAACATGAAAAACACAATGCATGGCAGAGCAGATGGAACAAAATCATCTTCCTCTTTTTCTGTTGTTTCTAACAGATTTTATCTCTAATGTGCTTTCAAATCAGTGGATATTCCACTGAGAAAAGAAAATCCAAATAAATAAAGGCTGTATCAATAAATAATGAAGCAAGGAATTTGTGCCAATATCCATTTGTCATTTGTCTTTGATGTTTGTTATGATATGAAGCATTTTTCATACAGTCCCTTTGTTCCCGTCTGTGAGCTGTTTGAGTATCATATTTGCATGGATCCGTCGTGTTTCACCCACACCAGTGCCACAATATATATATATATATATATATATATTGAATTTGGCATGTTCTATTAATTACTTATTAATACAATGCATATTTTACAACAAATATAAGTAATTCTAATTTTTTAGAGGAGATTTTATTGTATACAGTTCTTGTAAATTTAAATAA
>CATIWR010028527.1:0-26529 GCA_949677035.1 Omphalea diandra
TCAAATCTATGTTGATGATATCATTTTTAGTGCTACTAATAAGTCTCTTTGTGAGGATTTTGCTAAGTGTATGACTAGGGAATTCGAAATGAGCATGATGGGAGAGCTCAAATTCTTTCTCAGTCTACAAATCAAGCAAACTAAAGAAGCGATCTTCATAAACTAAGCCAAGTACACAAGGGAAATACTCAAGAAGTTTGGCATAGTGGTTGTAAAGTAGTTAAGACCCCTATGAATGGTACCATCAAACTAGATAAAGATGAATCGGGTAAGACGGTAGATGAAAAGAGATATCGAGATATGATCATATCTCTACTTTATCTTATTGCTTTTAGGCCAGATATCATGTTGAATGTTTGTATGTATGCTAATTTCCAACCCTCTCCTAGAGAATTGAATTTAAATGTTTTTACAAGAATTTTTAAGTATTTGCATGGCACAATTCACTTAGGGTTATGGTATCCTAGGGATTCATCCTTTAGTCTCATAAGATATTCAGATACGGATTATGCGGGTAGCTTATTAGATAGAAAAAGCACTTTTAGGACTTACCAATTTATAGTAGAATGTCTAATATCTTGGTTTAGCAAAAAGCAAGTGTCGATTGCCTTATCCACTGCAGAAGTCGAGTATGTTGTTGGACCTAAGTTCTTTGGATGAACAATAATTGAAGGATTTTGGCAAAGTGATCTATCACATTCCTATTAAGTGTGATAACACTAGTGCTATTAATCTTTCTAAGAATCCTATCCAACACTCTAGGAGCAAACACATAGATATTAGACATCATTTTCTTAGAGATCATGTGCAAATGGGTGATGTTGTGTTAGAGTTTATTGACACAAATCATCAACTTGCAGATATTTTCACTAAACCTCTCAATGATGAAAGAATGAACTTCATTAAGAGAGAATTAGGAATCCTTGATAGAAGCTCCTTAAAGTAAAAATTTTGATCTTATGTTGATTGTTATGTGTGTTGTTTGTTAATTATATGTCTTATGTTTTTTGTATGGCATTTTCCCTATGGATCATAATTTTGAATTTTCAAAACTTAGTTTTTAATTCTTATCCTTGCTAACTCATAATTCACAGTCGCTATTCTGTCTTCACGGTCATGAATTACGAGTCATAGTCACCCAGCTGTCAAATATCAAATTGTGGTCGTAAGAATTAAGCTTCACCGTGAATTTTGGTCAAGAATTCAAATTTTTGACCATCGAAGCGCATATTCCTAAGGAAAATTTATCTATTACTCACTTTTTTTGGAATTCGTGATCGCGACTCATGAATTCGCAAACGTGAATTAAGGTAACTGCCTAGACATTTAAGTGATTTGACTGCCAATAATTTCTATCTCTTCATTAATTCATTTCTAGCCGTTCCTAGCCGTTTATAGAGACTTCAAATGGCTATAAATACCCCATTCAACAGTATCATCCTTACTTCACTTCCAACATCATTTTCTCTCTCTCAAATCTCTTTAAAATCTTTAAATCTTCTTCATCCTTTAAAATGGCTCCAATGAAGATTTCCATAGCAGACAATGGCCAGGTAGTGGCTCAGCCATCTGCACCACGTGCACTCTACCTCATGAAAGGTATTACAAAAAAGGAGAAAGAAAGGTACAAAACCAATTCTTCCAAAATCATCCTCCCCAACAAGATTCCTTTTATCTTTCTATTGGAAACCTTGGGTATCAATACAGAGATTTGTGCTTTCCTCTCAAATTTGGGGTGGAATGAGTTCATCTTTTAGAATGAACCCGGTTATGAAGAAATTGTGCGAGAATTCATGTACACAATCTAATTGAGTCATAAAGCTGATTCAAGAGCATGACAATACGGGTTAGTGTTCCAGGCCTTTAGCGATCCTTTTTATATTACTTTCGACCAACTTTTTTCTCTTTTTAGTCTTCAAGTCAAAGAAAATATCCCCTTCATAATCCCCGCACTTGATGTTATTGATTCTAAATTTTGGTCAGAATTTCGATATACACGACCTAAGATCCTCCCTAGCCAAACACATTAAGACCTTACTCCTTTGGATACATCACCTTTTTGGTAAACGCCAGAGGTGATGGTAATGAGAAAGTATCATAGAAAGACTTGACATTTCTTTTATGCCTTGTAAAAAATAAACTAATTCAAACTGGCTAGTATCTTATGGATCAATTAATTCACATGAGTACCAAACCTAAGAGCCAATTCCTTTTACCTTTATATATCACAACCATTTACCACTTTGTACGAACACTTGGTGAGGAAAATGAGAAATTCCTCACAAAAAAACTTCTCCCTTTACAAAACTTTTTTGATCTCACCTAGCTTATCAATGCCAAAGCTATTCATCCGAACACCTATACGTATACCATAGGTGTCATTGAAACAAAGAAAATGGGGACTTCATAAGCTTCCAAAAGGAAGAGTCTAGTTATTGAATAATGAGCTCTATCCATCCCTTTTCAACCAAAGCCTAAGGCAAAACTCTCCCTTGTAACCATCAACAAGAAGCTTGATAAGTTGATGAGGATGATGAAAAGGAGATTTTTGTTCCTATGTCATCTTCATAGTGATATGATTGATTTGCAATATAAGTTGGGAGTCTTTCCTTGCCATCTTTCGGACTTTTATAGAGTTTGATGATACTTATGAAGAAGAAGGCAATGATGATGTTGAGGATGGAGATGAGGCTGAAGGTGAATATCAGGGTGAAGATGAAGAATTTTTTAAAGATGATTCTCCTACTTTCTAGTTTAGGATCTTTTTTGTATTTTTCTTTTTTACAAAAATGTGATCCCACACAACTTGTTTCCAAGTTTATATATATGTAAAAGGTTGTTTCTTTGCTGAAATTTTGTGTTATGTACTTGTTTTACTTCATTTATTTATGTATTTGCTCGCTATGTTTCCTTAACTACTTATGCATGTATTCTTTTCCCTTATGAACCCTCTTTTTTATATTGTCAAAGGGGGAGAGATAGAAAGAATCAAAGTCAAAGGGGAGAAAAAAATAACTTGCAAATAATAACATAAGTTGAGGGGAGCATCATACTATCATTCTTAGGATTTTTAGAAATTTCATTTCAAATGATTGAATTCCATACTTAGGAAATTTCATCTTAAGTATTCATTGAATCATATTACACTCCAACTTCACATTTCTGCATTATTTTTCCTTTAGGATCAATCTAGGTTGTCAAAATCAACAAGGGGGAGATTGTTGGACTAAGATGGTTAATCCTAAGTCTTAGACCTTTTTTTATCTTGACAAAGGAGGTTGATCATATCTAATGTTTCAATTAAGTGTTGTTTTGCATAAATTAAGTTAGATTTCAATTGGAAGTTGGAAGGATTGCATAATCTTCAAGAAGGCAAAGTTCATCCAAATTCGTGATTAGTGGTTTGTAATTCGTGACCACGACTTAGTTATAAGAAAGGGTGAAACACGACTAGAAAGATTTGAGGGCATCATTGCTATCGTGACTCATCCAAAGATGGGAGTGCCAAGTCACAGACGAGTTCGTCGTGTGTGTCATGCCTCAGTCGCGATTGCTATTTTCAATATGATTAAAGAGGGAAGCCAGTCCACAATCATAGCATGCCAAGTGTCCCAGGTATCCGTTGGAGAATAAAATTTGCGAGGGCAACATTTTGGGTCTCAACTGTAATTCAAGAATAAGAAGAATGTATTTCAAACAGAAGAATTCACATCCTTAGTCACACCTTATGTAAAGAATAATCGCGACCCTAACTTTTGTGGGTAGTTAGACTACAACGACTATATTTTCTGGATGGACCAATGAGGAGCTGCCATGTGGACTAGCTGTTGCACACAAACGGGTTTTTCTACCATAAGTTCTAGCTCCCATATGAAAATTTGGATTTTGCGACCATGATTGACCAGTAGCGACCGTGACTCCTACCTGACATGTAATTAATGTAGAATCTGCCTAATATGTCTTAAAGATTTGTTGAGCTTTAAAGACTAACGTCTCTTTGGTGGTTATGGGGTATAAATACTCCACCAAATAGTGAGCATGCAAGAAAGAGAATTCATTACTTATGTTAAAGTATTCAATCTTTTACTACTCATTTTCTTCTCTTCTTTATGAGATTGTAAGTGTTGGGTGTGAGCATTAAACACTAAGTGTAAAGGTTATAGTGTGAGTTTGTGAAAACACTCAAGCAAGGTTGTTGTGTGAGCCTTAAAAACACATAGTGTAAAGGTTATTGTGTGAGCCTTGAAAACACAAAGTGTAAAGATTATTGTGTGAGCCTTGAAAAAATAAAATGTAAAAGTTAGGTGTGAGCTTATAAACACCATTCTGAGTTAATGGAACACCTAATTACAAAGAATTCGGGAGTGGATGTAGGGTTGATTATACCCGAACCATTATGAATTGTGTGCCTCATTTTCTACTCTTCTCTATCCCCTACTCTTAATTTCTTTTATACATCAATTCCACGCCCCTTGTTGGTGCTTATGGCCAATACTTGCTTTAGTGCTATTGATGAACTTAGTGATTAAATCCTTTAAATTTCCCTTATTTACTTATGGTGGCTGTTATTGTTAATGAAATCCAAAAGGTGCCTTTGGTTTGTTGTTACTCTAAGAAAAATTTAGTGGTTCCTTTACCTTGGATTATATGTATTTGAATAAGGATTGAAATTTGGCCTGCCATCATAAGACACAAAATTAACACTTTCATGATTAGAAGTAAATTATTTTTTTACCTAACAATGAGAGCTTGGATTTCCTGTTTGACCATATAAGCTTCATGGATCACAAGCTACAACATTTATTGCTATAACACAAGATTATCTTATTTTTTTATTCAAAGAAGCAATTTAAGTAGAAAAAAACATTAGAAGAATCAACATTATACATTGTATATCCCCTTTGATCAACTCTATCATTATTCGATTTATAGCTATTACAAGCCATCTTCTGCACTAGCTTAAAAGCTTTGTCAAGAGTTTCCTCATAGTTATACCACTTGCAATTACATTAATAATCGATTGGTTAGATGAAGTGACACTGTTATAAAAAGTTTGAATTTGGTGCCAAATCGATATTCCATGATGAGGACACTTTATATGCATTTCCTTCAATCACTCCCAATCCCCATATAATGTCTCTCTCTCTCTTTCTCTCTCTAATTGAGCAAAGTAGTAATATCATTTATCAATTTAGTTGTTTTAGAGGAAGGAAAAAACTTAGCCAAAAATTTTTGAGTCAAATAAGCTATGTAGTGATATTACAAAAAGGAAGTGAATTAAGCCAATTCTTAGCTTTATTTCACAATGAAAAAGGAAAAGCCTATGCCTAATAGCATTATCATTAACTCCATTATGGTTGAATTTATCACTAATCTCCAAAAAGTTGACAATGTGTGCATTAGGATCATCACTCAATAACTCTCTAAATTGGATACTAGTTTGAATCATCTAAATGATTGCTTGCTTGATTTCAAAGTTGTTGGCTTAGACCGTTAGCTTGTTAATGCTAGAAGTAGCTCCATCCAGTTTTGGATAAGCATAGTTTAACAAAGGTCGGTTGGATTTCACTAAGTCTACCATTCTATTTTCAACCTGCTCTTGCTTTTTACCTTTGGTAGCCTTTCAGAGTGTATGAAAGGTTCTCTCTATTTCATGATCAAATTCCGCTAGTTTCTCACCCTTAGTGTGTATCATGCACAAATCAACTTGAACAAGCAAGAATTAAAAACTAAATCAAAACATGGAAAATCCAAATTAATGAAGATTTAAAAGTTCTATTGTTATTTTAAGATTAAATTCCCAGTAATGGTGCCAAAATTTTGATAGCTAAAATTTGAGTATACCTAACAAGTGCGTCGATTATCAAGTAGTAAAACGATATTATTCCCATGAGGATTTAACGAAATAAGTACTAAAATTATAGTTAACCTTTGATTATTTTGACAATCAAATTTCAAATAGTAATTAAATTATGAAAATTCAAAATAAATAAACTATAAAAATTTAAAGACAACCAAATAAAAGGAAAATAATAAATAATTAAAGTTCAACATTCTAATTTAAAGAGCTAAGATTGTTGGTCCACCTAACCATTTTAATATATTTTAATTAATTAAATTCAATCATGATAATTGCTTAATATTCCCTCATGAGATATATTAATCCTACTTCTATCAAGTTACCCTTAGGTCCCTCTATAAAATTCTCGAGATAAAGGCACATTAAACTCTATAAAAAATCTATAAAATCAAATGAATCATGTATATATATTCCTACGTACTATTCAATTCACACCATGTATTATTTAGTTGATTATGCGAAATCATTTCCCAATTCATTCACATAAACCAAATCAATCAAAAGGTAGTCAATCTCTTAATAACATTAAGCACAATAATTCATGGGAAATATGAAAGAAAAATATCTTGATTAAATAAAATAAAAATCAATCCATTGTTGTGATCAGGCTTTCCATAGTCTTAACTATAAGAAAATGAGCTATAATGAAAGAAAGAAAACTAGAAAGAAGAAAAGAATAACTCATGGGTTGGTAATGGAGGAAGTGAACGTCGCCAATTGAAGATGGTTGCACTTTTCCTTCCTCCCCCATTCATGTTATCTTATTCCATATTTTATACAAGAGAAAATCCTCCCTAAATAAAAAAAGATCTTGCTCAAATCTCCTAACAACCTCTCCTAAAATTTAGAGATATTGTTTTCCTTATTTCTAAAACACCAAAATATATATATATATATATATCGGGAAAATCTCCCAAGTCAATTTGCCAAAATAAGATAGGATCTTCTATGAAAATTATGCTAAAAATTAGCTCCTTGCTCACTTAAACTCATTAGGCTCATATTGGCATGTTGTGCCTAAGCCTTATCACTGTAAACCTTCTACTGAAAATTGCGCTTACTTCTTTTTGCCCTAAAATTGAAGAATCTTTCAAATTGATGTCTAATCTCCCCTTTTTATCCCTATGCACTTGAAATATCAAATTTAAGTTTATTGCATATAAAATTGAATTAAAATTAGAAATTAAACACATAATACGAGAAAATTCACCATAATTAAAATATGCACTTTTATGCCTTATCACTAAGGACATACAAGATCATTAATATCTTTTTTCATTCTAAAAAATCATAATAGGAAACATCAAATATAATAAACATTGGCCCTTCAATAATTAGAGTTCTCTTATTGAAGAACTTATATCCTTTACTTAAGGTATAATATCTTATGAAGATTCCTTCATCTAATTTAGAATCAAACTTACTAAGGTAGTCTTTAATGTTTAGAATGAAAGACTTACAATCAAAACCTTCAAAGTGCATAATCTTGGGTTTTCTTCAGTTCCTTAATATTGGTCCTTGTGCACCAAGAAGGGGTCAATTTGGTGGCAAATTAAAACTTTTGGTAAGTGGGAAATTTAAAGTGCGAAATGAAAGAAGAAATAAGATTAAGACATAAAGATGTTATATTAGTTTGACTATAAACCAACCCTACGTCCACTCCCAAATTATTCAATTACAAATTAGCATCACTCAAACTATACAAAAGAGTTTTATAAGTTGACTTCGTAACTCTGCATTTAGGCTCATACCCAACCTTATTACATCTTGTGTTTAAAGCTAATACATAACCTCATAAGAGTTTTCTCAACCTAGGCTCACTTTTAACCTTAATTATAAGTGATTAAGACTCACTTCAAACCTTATAATAGCATTCAAAGAAACTCCATAACCAAAGTACAAAGAAATTAAAGAATGAGGCTTTTAGAATTCAATTTGCATGAGATAGGGTATTACTAAAAGCTATTCTCCCATTTGGTTAGGTATCTATAGTTTGTAGCCACTAAATAGCCATTATTAAGAAACTAGGTGCAAATATCTAAACTTACGCTGGGAAATCTTAGATTTAATGCTTGTCAAAAAAATTTTATGCTAGTGACACCTCAATCATAGTTGTGACAAACATTTAGTGGTTAGGATTCCTCTTCCATGGTTACAATCTTTGAATGTGTTTAAAAGCTAGTTGACTCATGGATCTCTTTAATTGGATTCTCTCGCTAGCCATTATAATGCTCTACTACATTATGAAGATTATGTGTAACATCCTCATCCTAATTTATATGAATTTTTATTATGATATAATTGAATATATGCATCACATAAGCATGAATACTTACATCTTTGCATTTCAGGCATTTGAATGTGAACATGATATTTGTATAGTGGCATGGCAAATTATCATATGTTGTGTACATGTTATAATATCTTATATAATGGTGTTTTAGAACTTATTAAAAGTATGAAGAGCATATGGGGATTAGTAGATGGATGGAGGTGATGAAGACTGAAGAAAAGGGACTAAAAGAGGAAAATTGGGCTTCCCACCAATAGTAACAATGCACCATGATTTTGTACTATTAGAGTAGATATACAAATTGAATTTCTTTTACTTTAGGATTAAATTATAGAGGAACAAATGTGAGAGGGTGAAGTAAAAGAAAGTGAAAGGAAGAAGAAGAAGAAGAAGAAGATAGCTAGGAAGAAACACTAAGCTTTTTAATTTTGGCAAGTGGTAATTGATTTGATCTTTTTTCTATATGAAATTGCTTCCCCATAACATTTCAAACATGCTTAATTAGTAAGAATTATGGAGAAATAATAGGTAGAGTTCATGTATGGAAGTTAAAGCTTACGAGAAAAAGAGTTGATTGTGTTGGTTTAGTTATTAGAGTAAACTATTCCATCCATGATTTAATAATGCAACAAGAGAAATTAAGAAGAGCGTAAAACATAAAAGTTGTACAGTTACATCCCTAATAAATGCTTATAAAATAACTTTATTTAATTTATTATGTTGGAAGAGATATTGCCCATTGATTGTGACTGATTTAGATTGAAACCTATTCAAATATCAGTTCTATTTTCTAATAATTTCATAGGATAGATTGGGAATTAGGTGAAGTAGAAAAAATAAAATTTGTAGGTTTATATCTTTCCTAAATACTTATAAATTAGTTTTGCTTAATAATTTGGGAATTAGGAGATATGATTCCTTGATCAGGACAGATCCTGAACTATTCGTGCCAACAAATTATAAGATTGACCAAATCTTTTGAGGACCATAGAAGCTGAATTAAAACATGTGTGAAACATGAAAAATGTTCATTTATATGTTAAATAATTTTCCCTAAAGTAGTTTTTCAATTTTATTTCTACATTTTGAGATATTCCTAAGTTTACAAATTTGTTTAGCGTATTATTATACCTAAAATAAGATAAATTTCTAAAATTTGTCATAAATTATATAGTGCCTATTTTGGGATGAATTTTAGATATGTTGTACCCATATATGTCTATTTTAAGTATATATAAAAAAAAAGAATCAAGACATTTAGATTTGTGAGAACATCATCCAAAGGTCATGTATTTTACTAGAGTGCATATGCATAAAGAGATAAAAATGTTACTTTATCACCATGGATTAATTAAGTGTACTAAAATAAGTCCTCAAGGTACTAAAGATAATATTGGAAATAAGTTGGGACCATCCATAGTTTAATAGCTTGTAGATAAAGGTAAATAAATAACTAATGGTACTTAAATATATGATTGGTTAAATGCTATGAACTTATACTCTTTTGATTTAATTGTTATTTAATGAGATGATATTAACAAACATTTTGATGAAAGGATTGTTATATTCTTGAATTATTTATTCTTATGAGACATTGATAAATTTTGGCTTTAGAAAGAAAGTATGTTGTTATATGATTTGCCTAGTTTAATGCGTATGACTATTAGTCATTATATGATTTGCCTAGTTTAATGCGTATGCCTAGTTATTGTCTTTGTGGCAATCAAATATGATAGCATGTGTGATAATAACATTTGATAGCATATGTGGCAATAACATTTGATAGCCTATGTGCCAATGATATTTATAGCCTGTGTCGCAACAACATTTGATAGCTTATGTGGCAATAATATTTGATAGCCTATATGGCATTAAAGATTAAAAACTTTATATTTCATATATGGATGAGATGTTGGGTTACTTATATTTAAATGCTTGTTATGTTATTTATGATTAAAGTATCATTAAGTGTTTACTTATTGGATATGCAAGCTCACTCCTTCGTATTTAATTTTCTTTTCGGAATAGTAGACTAGATATGATATTCAATTTATATTTCAAAGTCATTGTCTTATTGTTTGATAGTGGTTGGGCTTGTGTGTAGTTTTTTAGTATTTTTATTTGTTTAGCCATTTATGTTTTGTTGTAAATAGTTACTATATTGTGGTGCAAGATATTTAGTATTTAAAATAATTGAAGAAAGGTGCTTTAATGATAATGGGATGGCATGAGACAATTTTAATGATGTTATGTCAATTTAGTACTTCATACAAAAATGGATAATAATTCAAGCTGCCTAATAAACTAAGTAAAGTTAAATAAAAAAACAATTGAAAGGGGACTTCACATTTTAGTGGTATCAGAGCTAGTAAATGGTTTTATAGGCATGTGTAATGTGAAAATATGGTGTATGATATATGCATTATGTTAATACTTACATGCATTGGCATATAAGAGTATAGATGCACCTTGTAGAGTTCATGCTAGCTTAGAGATTAGAGATGAGTCTATTGAGTTTGTTCATGCATGTGGGCTTGTTGACCATGTTGAAAATAATCATGAGATGTTAAGGAATAATCTAACTATGGGTGTAAACCTAAATATCATACATTTTGCTGAGATGATATAGAGATTTATAGCACAAGCATGTGTATGGCCTGCTATAGATAGGAATTATGATTGATGGAGGAAATAAGGGGCAATTGACTTTGAAGGCAGTACATATCTTATTGATGCAATCTTGAATAGGCTTGAATGCATCTTGGAGCATAAACTAAAGTATGCAATATCTTTGCTTCAGAAGAATGTTTTAGATTGGTGGGTGAATGTTCTAGGTAGTATTGCCCAATCAATGACTTTGACATGGGATGATTTTCTAAAGGAGTTTGCAAATAAATGCACACCAGTAGTTTATTTAGTTAAGAAGAAGATGGAGTTTTTTCAATTAAAGCAAAATAATATGATAGTGGTAGATTATAAGATTTAATTTGTTAAACTCTCAAGAGATGGCCAATAGTATAGAGTTATAGGGGAATTGAAGTGCTAAAAATTTGATAGGTGTTTGAGGTTAGAAATTTGAGATAGATTAGTAGTCAAGCCAACCAATTGTGTTGCACTATTAGTAGTAGTTATTCAAATTAAGAAGGTGATCTAATAGAATAATGCAATTATGGTAAAATAAAATAGAAGTTATAGAAGGTAGAGTTAAGACCTAAATAGGGCAACAAAAAGAGGTGTTTTCACATCATCTAGGGGATCAAGATTTTAGGGAGTTGCTGGTAATAAAAAATGCAGAGGTCAAAGTTAGCCTAGTATGTCAGCATTAGTAACATCTAGTAGAGGTAGCCATGGTTGTTTTAAAGGCTTTAGTAGAGGTAATTATGGTGGTTTTAAAGGCAAATCGATTAGAAGAGGACCAATTGGTATAATAGGTAAAGGCGTAGCCCGAATTTGTATTAATTATAGAAGAAATCATTATGGAGAGTGTTAGGGATGTAAAAGGCTTACTTGCTATAATTATAGATAGCAATACCATATGAGTCGAGATTGACTAATAATAGGTGTGACTGAAGGAGAATCTTCAGTAGTTTGGCAAAGTAGTGTTAGGGAGAATGTTCATGACATAAGTAGAGGAAAAGGCCAAGGTAGAGGCAGGGGAGGACATTATGGAACAACTTCAGTTTTTAGTAGTGGACAAGTAGGTCATACTTCACCTCATCTTAAAGTTTATGATATTACTCATTAAAAGGCTCCAATAGCTCCTAAAGTTATTTCTGGTATAATTTCTATTTGTGATTTAGAAGTTTATGTTTTGATATACCCAAGATCCATATATTCATTTATGTCTTTAAAATTTACATCATGGGTATTGGTGGTATTTGTAAAGAAAAAGGCTTTATTTGAGTTAGTTCATCTCCTAGGGGGCATCAATGGTATTTGTTAAGAAAAAAGATGGAAGAATGTGATTGTGTATTGATTATAGGCAGTTAAATTAGTTAATGGTAAAGAATAAATATCCCTTACATAGAATTAATGATTTGCTTGATCAATTTTAAGGTACAACAGTATTTTCAAAATCTGATTTGAGATCTGTGTATTGGCAGTTGAGGGTTGCTAAGCCAGAAATTCCAAAACTACTTTTCATATTAGGTATGGTCATTATGAGTTCCTTGTTATGCCTTTTGAGTTAACTAATGCACCAGCAACATTTATGGCATCAATGAATTGTGCATTCTAAAAATATTTTGATCAGTTTATGATTATGTTCAATGATTACATTCTCATATACTCAAAAAATATGACGAGCACGAGCAGCATCTAAGAATCATATTGTAGATTTTAAAAGAAAGGTAGTTTGATGCCGAATTGAGCAAATGTGATTTTTGGATGGAATAAGTGATCTTTTTATGGCATGTTGTATCCAGACAACATGTTCAACATGATCAAGCTAAGGTGAAAGCCATTTTGGAGTGGGTCCATCTAAAACTGTATTAAAGATGCATAGTTTTCATGGGTTAACTAGTTATTATATATGATTTGTGAAAGGATCCATTATTACTTAGTCATTGACAAAATTATTAATGAAGAATATTGTATTTAAATGGGATGATCAATGTTAGTAGAGTTTTGAGGAATTGAATAAGAAAATGACTATAGCACCAGTTTTGACATTGCCATCAATAAATGGTGGATTTGTGGTGTACACTGATGCATCAGGATAGGGGTTAGGTTGTGTTTTGATGTAGCATGAAAAGGTGATAGCTTTTTCGTCACGACAGCTAGGGCCTTGTGAGTTGAATTATCTTACACATGACATGGAATTGGCAACCTTTATCCATGCCTTAAAAATTTAGAGGCATTACTTGTATGGAGAGACATTTCATATTTTGATAGATCATAAAAGCTTGAAATATATTCTAGCATAGATAAAATTGAACCTAAGGTAGATAAGATGGATAAAATTATTGAAGGACAATGATTGCACTATTAATTATCATCCAAGTAAGGTTAATATTATTCTTGATGCTCTAAACTGAAAAGCCTTTAATATTTTTATCGATATGCTAGGTTATAATTTGACATCCTTGGTTTATCTTTGTACTTTAAATTTGAAATTTGAGATTGAGAATGTGATAGATTTAATGGCTACACTTCAATTGAGACTTGTGGTTGATGATAAAAATAGAGAATCTCAAATGAAGGATGCATATTTATAGAAAATGCTTTTGAAGATACAAAAAGTTAAGAAGATAGATTTTTCAATTAGTGACGACAGGATGAAAGTGATGGGTAGTTGAGTTTGTGTACCAAATGTTGATGGCTTTAGTTCAGAGACTATGCAAGAGGCACATAATATGTCATATGCTATGCACATTGGAAGGATAAAAATGTATAGAAACCTACAATCACATTTTTGGTAGTCAATGCTGATGAAAGATATAGTTGAATTTGTATTAAGCTGTTTAACTAGCCAACAGATCAAGGTAAAACATTAAGCACCAATATGTAATTTGCATCCTTTACCGATTCTTATATGGAAATAAGAGAAAATTTCGATGGATTTTGTTGTTAGCTTGCATCAAACACATAAAAGGCATAATGTTGTTTGGAGTATTGTGATAGACTCATAAAATTTGCACATTGCTTGCCTATACGACAAACATATTCACTTTATAGGCTGGCTAAAATTTATGTTGCTAAGATTGTTGGATTACATGGCATTCCTATTTCTATTATGCTAGATAGAGATCCTCAATTTACTTCTTATTTTGGGAATAGCTTACAAACAACCTTGAGTACTCATTTGAATTTTAGTGGTGCCTTTCACCTACAGGCTGACAGTCAATCAGATAGGACTATTTAGACATTAGAGGATATGATTTGAGCTTATGGGTTAGAATTCAAAGGCAACTAGGATTTTTTTTCCTTTAATGGAATTTGCATATAATAATAGTTACAATTCTAGTATTGATATAACGCCATATAAAGCTTTATATGGCAAAAAATGTAGAAGTCTAATTTATTAGGATGTTGAAGGGATGAGATAGTTGGAGGGTCTCAAGATGGTATAACATACAATGGAAAATTCCAAGTAGCTAGAAAATGTTGGTGAGATGATCAAGAAAGGTAAAAAAAGTATGTTGACAAACATAAACAAGAAATGGAATATCATGTTGGAGATAAAATAATTTGAAGGTTTCACCTAGGAAAGGCATTGTTAGGTTTGACAAATAGGGAAAGTTATGTCCAAGGTATGTTGTTATAGTGCACCAAGAAGTGGTGTTGAATTGGTGGTTGTTTTTAAAATTAAGAATGACAGTTTAAGTGTTTCAAAGGTAAAGAAAAAGATGAGAAGAAATAACACAAAGATTTATAGTGGTTCAGGTAATAACAAACCCTACATCCACTCCCCAATTCTTCATAATTGAGTATTTCACTTCACTAAACTGGTGTTTCCAAACACACACCAAACTTCTACAGCTTATGTTTATGGCTCACACAATAACCTTACAACTTGTGTTTTCTAGGCTCATACAAGAACCTTACAACATGTGTTTTTTAGGCTCACACAAAAACCTCTCTCAAGTGTTTTGTATGTGCTCACACTCAACCTCTCTTAAGAGTTTTGAATATAGGCTAACTCTCAACCTCTTACAATGGTGTTTATTACTCACACCTAACAATTAATAACACATAAATAAGAATGAAATATTGAGTAGCAAATTGGCAAGAGTTTAGTTGTAAATTAATGAATTCTCTTGCATTTACATATGTTTGGTGGAGTATTTATTGCCCACATCCACCAAAGAGACATTAGTCTAAAACTATCAACAAATCTCCAAGTTATGCTAGGCAGATTTTACATTAAATGCTTGTTAGGCAGAAGTCGCAGTCGCTACTACTATTTCGCGGTTGTGAATTTCCAATTTGCACTAAGGAGCTAAAAATCGAGGTAGAGAACCTTGTCCTGTGTCTGACGGCTAGTCCATGTGCCAGTTGCTCATTGGTTGTCCAAGAAATGTAGTCATTATGTTCTACCTATTTCTTAAAATTCACGATCCTGAGTTGTCTTTGCCTTGAGCGTGACTGAGACCTCAAATTCCTCTGTTTGAAGACAAAATTATAGCTTATTAAGTCACGATCATATCCATAAATTCGCCCTCCCGATTTTGATCTTCAACGAATACCTTGGACACTTGGCGTATTGTGGCTATGACTTTGGTTCCCTCATTTATCACTATGAAAGTCGTGGACATGAATCCAGATGCAATACCCACCGCGAATTCCTTTATGACTTAAGCTCACTTTCTTTGGCTAAGTCGCAGGTGTGAATTCGCCCACGAATTCCTCTGGCATAGCTTCATCCATCCTTATGACTGATTTGCGATCGTGACTTAGGATAAACACACCACAAATTTGGTTGAACTTCTTAAGGTTGGAGATTTTAAATGCTATCCAAGTCCCAATGAAAAGACTAACTTAGAATATACAAAACAACACTTAATAAAAGTATTAGAACTTATCACTATGTATTGTCAAGATCAAAAGAGGTTCATGACTTAGGTTTAACCAACCTAGTCCAACAATGTCCCCTTTTTTTATTTTGACAACTTAGATTGATCTTATGGAAAGTCAAATGCATGAGTTATGAAGTTGGGATGGTTAATGATGAAATGATCAATGAATACTTAAATAAATTATAGTCAATGATCAAATAAATTATAAGTACTAAAAAAAAAAATGCTCCCTCTCAACTTATGTTTTTCTCTACCAAACTATTTTCTCCATACAATTCTCTCCCCCCTTGGCAAGATCAAAAAGTGGGTGAATGGAGAAGATCAAATAAAATGCATAAAGATGAGATAAAGTGAACATAAGGAGCAAATATTAACTCACAAAATCATAAAAATTGTAATCACATAGCATAAGAAACAAAAAATTATAAGTTCAAACACTTTGATTTATTTATTAATTGTAGGATCAATAAATTTACATCAAAGATTTAAACAAAGAGAAAAAAAAAACTAGTCTAGAAGATTGGAGAATTGTCATCATCTCCAAAATTATCTTGCTCTTCATTATCTCCTCCTCCTTCAGTTTCATCTCCATCCTTAACCTTTTGGTTGTCTTTTGCCTCCGATGTGTCTTCATAATCGTCAAAATTTTGAAGATGATAGAGAGGAACACCCATTTTCTCTTGTACGTCTACCAGGTCACTGTATAGGTAAGAGAGAATGATAAATCTTCTCTTTAACATCCTTATCACCTTATCTAACTTTTAGTTGATGGTGGCAAGAGATATTTTGGTTGAGGAAGTAGGACTGGTATTGCTCCTTCTTTAATGACAAGTCTTTTTCTTTTGTGGGCTTGGGATGTTTCCAGCTTTTTGGCCCCAAAAGCACCCAATGTATAAGCATAGGAATATAGGCGGATGGCTTTAGCATTGATAAGGTAGGTGAAGTCTAAAAATTTTGGGAAGGAGGGAGTTTCTTTGTGAGGATTTTTTCATTTTCCACATTGAGAGCACCAATATATCTGCAAATGGTAGTCACATGGGAAGGAAGGAGAAATTGACTCTTAGGTTTAGTGCTCACGTGAATCAATTGATCCATAAGATAACGACCATATTGGATGGGCTTATTTTTAACAAGATAGAAAAGGATAGCAAGGTCCTTTTGGGATACATTTTCATTGCCATCTCCCTTAACATTAATAAAGAAAGTGATGATATGATGAAGCAACCAAAAAGGAAGGGTTTTAATGTATTTGGCTAAGGAGGTTTTGGTATCATGTTTGGTCTCGGTAAAAACTCGAACTAAAACACAAAGTAAATTACATCAAGTGCGGAGATAATGAATGGAATGTTATCTCCAACTTGAAGATTGAAAAGGTTGGATAATTGTTCGAAAGTTATAAAGTAAGGATCTATAAACGTGCAAAAAACTAACCCCTATTATCTGACGTAGAATTCGACTTTGCGACTTAGAGTCATGGTGAACATAAACTCTCTCACGATTTTTTCATATCCGAGCTCATCCCGAAAGATGAATTTGTTCCATCCCAAATTAGAGAGAAAAACATGGATCTCATCTTTGATCCCCAGAGATTCTAGAAGAAAAGTAAAATGGATTTTATTTATAAGGACGATCTCACATGCATTGACCTTGTAGTGATCCTTCTCCTCTTTTATAATCCCTTTCATCTGATGTTGGGTTGGTGGTCTAGATGGTTGGGTTACTGCTTTGCCCTTCTCTACTTATAAAGCCTTCTTAGGAGCCATTAGAGAAGGTAGGAAGTTTTAGAGATATTTAAGAGTATGAGAGAATATAAGATTGATTTGGTATAGGAAGTGGTGATGAAAGTCACTATTTATGGGGTTTATATAGGCATAGAAAAGGTGTATAACAGCTACAATATGAATAATGAAAGGTTAAAGATGGTTGGAAATTAAATCAAATTAATGTGAGGCAGTTACTAGAATTTGCAACCACGAATTAAAAATCGCAACCGCTAATTCTAAAATATATGAGTAACGGACAAAAAATTCTTAGGAACTGGCACGTACAATGGTCAAAATTTTGAATTTTTTATTGAATTCATGATAGAGAGCAAAATTCACGATAGAGAGCAAAATATCAGCTAGGTAACATGAACCTATAATTCGCAACCGTGAGTCAACAAATTGCGATTGCGAATTACAAGGCAAGAAGAAAAAACAAAGAAAAAGTAAAATTTGACGTTTAAATTTGTGATCCATTTAATATGTTGATGCTTAATTTTTGCATATTGATATAGAAAAGCATAATTACATTTAAAATTAAGACATCCAAAGATAAATATCATAAATAACCAACACATAGCAATTAAACAAAAGATTATATTATTCACATTAGGGAATTTCACCAAGCATTCCCAATTCTCTCTTAATGAAGTTCAACCTTTATTCATTGAGAGGTTTAGTGAAAATATCCGTAAGTTGATGATTTGTGTTTATAAATTCTAACACAACATCACAATTTTTGACATGATCTCTAAGAAAATGATGTCTAATATCAATATGTTTGCTCCTAAAATATTGGATGGGATTCTTAGAGAGATTAATCACACTCTGTTGTCACATTTGATGGGAATGTGATCAACAACCTTGTCATAATCATTCAATTGTTGTTTCATCTAAAGTACTTAGGTGCAAAAACAACCTGCAGCTACATACTTAACTTCGAAGATGGATAAGGCAACCGAAACTTGCTTCTTGCTAAACTAAGACACTAAACATTCCCCTATAAATTGGCAAGTTCCAGAAGTGCTCTTCCTATCTAAAGGACTACGGGCATAATCCTTATCTGAGTAACTAATGAGACTAAATAATGAATCTCTAAGATACCATAATCCTAAATGCAATGTGTTATGGAAATATTTGAAAATTCTTTTGACAACATTCAAATGTGACTCTTTGGGACAGGATTAAAATATTGCATACATCTATACACTAAACATAATATCAAGTTTAGATGCAGTAAGATAAAGTAGAGAAATGATTATACCTCGATATCTCTTCTTATCAATCTTCTTACTCGATTCGTCTTTGTCTAATTTGATGGTACCACTCATCAATATTTTTGCTACTTTACATCCAACCATGCCAAATTTCTTAAGTATGTCCTTTGTGTATTTGGCTTGGTTGATGATGTTCCTTTCTTTGGTTTGCTTTATTTGTAGACCAAGGAAAAATTTGAGCTCTCTCAACATGCTCAATTTGAATTCCCTATTCATAAACTTAGCAAAATCCTCACATAGAGATTCATTAGTAGCACCAAAAATGATATCATCAACATACATTTGTACTATCAGTCTATCATGTTTTCGCCTTTTTACAAATAAAGTTGTGTCCACCTTTCCCTTTTCAAAATCATTTTTCAAAAGAAAATAGCTAAGCCTTTCATACCATGCTCTTGGAGATTATTTCAACTCATATAAGGCTTTATTCAATTTATAAACATAATTTGGAAAGCTATGTAATTAAAAACCAGGAGGTTGTTTAACATAAACTTCCCCCTCAATAACACCATTTAGAAAACCGCTATTGATATCCATTTGAAATAATTTAAAATTCATATGGCATGCATAAGCTAAAAGAATCCTAATGGCCTTTAACCTTGTAATGAGGGCTTAGCTTTCATCATTATCTATGCCTTTCTCTTCATTGTAACCTTTTGCAACCAATCTAGCCTTATTCCTAGTGATGAATCCTTACTCATCTAACTTATTCCTAAACACCCATTTGTAACCTATAATTGGGTGTTCCTTGGGGCTAGGAACAAGTTCCAATACATTATTTCTCTCAAATTAGTTGAGTTCCTCTTGCTTAGAAATCACCCAACCGTCATCATCAAGAGCCTCATCTAAAGATTTTGGCTCGAGTTGAGAAACAAAAGCAATATTTATATATAAAAAGTTGAGTTGAGATCTAGTACTTACACCCTTTGAAATATCACCAATGATTAAATCTTTAGGGTGATGCTTCGATAATCTCCAATCTTTGGATAGAACTTGACTTAGCAATTCTTCTTGTTGATGTTAAGGATCCTTATCTACTCCTGATGACATCTCCTCATCTTTATCTTTGTCTTCCTCTCTTCTAGTATGTTCCAATTTCAATTTTTCAAAATTACCTATAAGATCATCAATAAAAGTACCTTTCCAAGATCAAGCTTACTTGATTCATCAAATACAATATGCATAGACTCTTCAACAACCGTTGAACTTTTATTAAAGACCCTATAAGCCTTGCTAAGGGTGGAATACCCTAAGAATATACCCTTATTAGTTTTTAAGTCAAATTTCCCAAGATTATCCTTGGTATTCGATATATTACGCTTGTATCCAAATACTCTTAAATATAATATCTTGGGTTTTCTACCATTCCATAGCTCAAAAGATGTTTTATTAAATTGGTCTCTGAAAAACTTTATTTGTAATATAACACGAAGTATTAATGGATTCAGCCTAAAAGTAGTTTGGCAAAGAATACTCATTGAGCATAGTTTTAACCATCTCAACTAGTGATCTATTTTTCCTCTCTACAACACCATTTTGTTACAGTGTTCTAAGAGTTAAAAAGTTGTGAAAAATCTCATTCTCTTTACAATAAGATTCAAAAGACTCATTTTGAAATTCGTTTCTATGGTCACTTCTTATAGAATAAATGAAGTAACCCTTTTCATTTTGAATTCATTTTGTAAAACTTTTAAAAGTATCAAAAGTATCATATTTATGAACTAGAAAGGACACCCAAGTAAACCTAAAATAATCATCAACTAGGACTAGTGCATAATGTTTTCTACCTAAACTAACACTCCTAATAAGTCATATAAAGTCCATATTAATCAATTGAAGAGGTATAGATGAAACTTACAATGTTCTTTGCTTTAAAGGAGGATTGATGTTGCTTCCCCATTTAGCAAGTGCCACATGTCTTGTGTCTAGAAAACTTTAGCTTGGGAAGACCTTCAACTAGCTTTCTTTTTGATAAGCTTTGCAATAGATCCATGTTAGCATGTCCAAGCCTTCTATGCCATAGCCAAGCTTTATTACTAAGAGATATAAGACACTTAAAAGATTAGTTAGCCAAATTTTCCAAGTCAATTAGATAGATATTGCCTTTCTTTTCACCTTTAAAAACTACCTTTTTATCCACTAAAGTGGTAACTCGACATTCTCTAGGGTCAAAGGTGACTTTATTACCTTTGTCATATAATTGACTTATACTAAGCAAATTATGTTGCAAGCCATCAACTAACAATACATCATTAATTAAAAAGCAATTATTCTTACCAATTGTTCCAATGCCAATTACCTTACCCTTGGCATTATTACCAAATGTGACATTACCACCCTTTTTTTTTCCCTTTAAGGCCATAAATAGCTTTTTATTGCCTGTCATGTTGTTTGAGCATCCACTATCCACTTGCCAATCATTTGATTCACTGGTGGCTGTGAAACACCCCTACACAACATAAATAAATAATATTTTCTTTGGTACCCAAACATACTTGGGTCCTAAGGGGTTAGGTTTTGAAGGATCCCCCAATTTAAGGTGTGCCTTCCCAATGTAACAAAAAAAAAACATTTATGTGTCCATGCTTCATGCAATAATGGCATTAGAGTTTAGACTTAGGTGTCTTCCTCCTATGCAATGCCTTGGTATGAGTGGGGGATTTTCTCATACCAATATGATATGTGTGAGAGCATAAACATGCATGAACGATTGTAGGTGTGTATTTTCTATGTGTGTGTGAATTATCATGACTTTTATTATACATGTAAACATGATTGGCCTTTTCAGACATAGGCTTTGAGCCTTAATGGGCCTTCGCTTTGCCCTTAGGCGTTAGGGGCTTAGTGCTTTGGACATTTTTCTTTCCAACAACCTCAATACTTGAAGTTTAAGATGTTGAGGCTCTAATAAATGTAGTGAATGGAGATGTAGAAGAAAAGGCTCCATTGAAGCCTAAACCATGCCTAATCAATGGAGGTCTTTATGATACAATGAGTGTATCCAAAGCTTCCTTACCTTTATGAAACTTAGAGATAGTGCTTATAAGTTCAATAAGTTTTCTTTTCAAAGAGTCATTCTCTTTTCTTAATGAAGTTAGAGATGAAGATGATTTGGAAAGGTTTCCCATTGACTTCTTGAGTTCTTTAGTTGAAGCTCTTAACTCAATTATAAGGAGACTATTAAGAGATTTGAATTCATTTTCTTATTTATTGCACTTCTTCTTGTAAGTCTTCATTTATAACTTATATTTGTCACATTTCATGGTGATAGCTTCTAAAAGCTCATCATCTACATCATTCAAAATAAGATTAAGGAGAAAAGCTTACCACTTTAGGAGAGTCCTATTGAGTAATGAAGCATATGTTGGTAATCTCATATTTTTCATCATCTTCACTTGAGTTATCATCCCAAGTGGCTTTGGAGCCCTTCATCTTCTCTTTGTCCCCTTTCTTCTTCTTATTTAGCTTAGGGCAATCATACTTAATATGGTTTTGCTTGCCACACTCATAACAAGTGACATCGTTTGATCTCTTTTTGGGAGTTGGAGTTGTTTTTTTAAAGTTTCTTCTTTCTTTTCTTCTTCTAATAAGCTCCTTAGTCCTTCTAGAAAGCATCGCAAGTTCCTCCTCCTCCTTATCACTCTCCTATTCACTTGAGGCTATTTCTACTTCTTTTTCCTCTAAAGATGATTTGAATGCCAAATTCTTTTTTTTTTTTGGTTTTTCAGATTTCTCCCCTTGACCTCTCATTCTCTTCATTTCTTCATCTTTCTTTAAGGCTAACTCATGATTTTGAGAACCCTACCGAACTTCATCATGTAGGTGACAATAGCTAAGAGCTGATTTGTCATATTTGTTATGCTCTCCTCCTCTTTCCTCATGAATAGCTCCTACTCTGTCACGTATATCTCAAGTCGGTTGGATTTCACCAAGGTGGTGCCCTCATGATAGTTCTCAAATGCCGTCCAAATACCATGAGCATTTTGGCAATGTTGAACCCTTCCAATTTAATCTCTTGAGAGAGAACTTTGAAGGATTGTCATGGCTCTTTTATTTTTTCCATTGGATCTTCTGTGTGCTTTAATCCATTCTTCTTTAAGGATTAAGTCACTCTCATCCACCACTTTAGTGGGTGGCTTCCACTATGTAGTAACAATATCCTATAGATTCACCACATCAGTATCTAGATAGATCTTCATCCTATACTTCTAATGAGTATAGTCTGCTCAATCAAAATAAGGCTTGAGGTGGATGTGGATTCTTTCTTATGCCATGATCTTTATCACACAATTAAGGTTTTTAGTGAGACTTAGCTCTGATACCATTTGTTGGCCTAATGCACCAAGAAGAGGGGTTGAATTGGTGGTTGCTTTTAAAATTAAGAATGAGAGTTTAAGTGTTTAGAAGGTAAAGAAAAAGATGAGAAGAAATAACACAAAGGTTTATAGTGGTTCGGGTATTAACAAAACCTACATCCACTCTTCAATTCTTTATAATTGGGTATTTCACTTCACAAAATTAGTGTTTCCAAGCTCACACCAAACTTCTACAACTTGTTTTTATGGCTCACGCAAGAACCTTACAACTTGTGTTTTCTAAGCTCACGCAGTAACCTTTCTCAACTGTTATGTATAGGCTCACACTTCAACCTCTCTCAAGAGTTTTGAATATAGGCTAACTCTCAACCTCTTACAATGGTGTTTATTGCTCACACCTATCAATTAATAACACATAAATGACAATGAAAGATTGAGTAGCAAATTGGCAAGAGTTTGGTTACAAATTAATGAATTCTCTTGCATTTACATCTATTTGGTGGAGTATTTATAGCCCACATCCACCAAAGAGATGTTACTTTAAAACTATCAATAAATCTTCAAGTTGTGCTAGGCAGATTTTACATTAAATGCTTGTTAGGCGAAAGTCGTGGTCGCTGATTTTCAATTTGCATTAAGGAGCCTAAAATCGCAATAGATAACCCCGTCTTATGTCTACTGGCTAGTCCATGTGTCGGTTGCTCATTTGTTGTCTAAGAAATGTAGTTGTTATGTTCTACCTACTTCTTAAAAGTCGCGATCGCCAGTTGTCTTTGCCTTGGGCACGACTGAAACCGTGAATTCCTCTGTTTGAAGAGGAAATTATAGCTTCTTGAGTCATGGTTAACACCATAAATTTGCCCTCACTATTTTTTATCTTCATCATATAACTTAGACACTTGGCGTGTTGTGGTTGTGACTTTGGTTCCCTTTTTTGTCACTATAAAAGTCGCAATCGCGAATCCAGATGTGATACCGACTATGAATTCCTCTGTGACTTAAGCTTACTTCTTTTGGATTAGTCGTAGTTACAAATTCACCAGCAAATTCCTCAGGCATAGCTTCATCCATCGTTATGACTGATTTGCAATTGCGATTTAGGATAAACACATTGCGAATTTAGATGAACTTCTCAAGGTTGGAGATTTTAAATTCCATCCAACTTCTAATGAAAAAACTAACTTATAATCTGCAAAACAACACTTAATAAAAGTATTAGAACTAATCAATCTCTATTGTCAAGATCAAAAGAGGTTTATGATTTAGGTTTAACCAACCTAGTCCAATAAGGTACATTAGGCCGTATCAGACCATTAGCTTTAACATATTGATTAGCATTATTGATGAAATTATCTCATATACACAATGTATTTCATATTTCTGTACTCCAAAGATATTGATATGATCTTATCAGGGCCATAGATTGAATTATTTGATGATATGACTTATCATGAAGAACCAGTTGAAGTCCTTGATTGGAAACTAAAACAATTAAGGAATCGAGTAATACCAAGGGTTAAAGTGAGATGGAGCCATCACTAGCCTAAAGAGGCCACATATAAAGTACATGAACATATGAGCTGACAATATCGCTATTTATTTTTGAGTTCTAGTAAGAAAAATTTCAAAGATGAAATTTCCATAAGAGGGGGAGAATTATGACATCCTCAACCTAATTCATATAATTTTAATTATAATATAATTGCATATATGCATCATAGAAGCACAAATACTTATATCATCGCATTTAAGGGATTTGAATACGAATATGATAGTTACGTAGTGGCATGGCAAATTATCATATTTTGTATGCATCTTATAATATCTTAAATAATGTTGTTTTAAAACGTATTAAAAGTATAAGGAGCATATAAGGATTGGTTGATGCATGGAGGTGATGAAGGACCCAATAGGATGGACTAAAAGAGGAAATTTGAGCTTCTAACCAATTGTAACAAGCCTCTATGATTTTGTCCTATTAGAGTAAGTGTATAAATTGAATTTCTCTTCCTTTAAAATCATATTAAAGAGGAAAAATGTGAGGTGGTGCAACAAAAGAAAGAGAAAGGAAGAAAGAAAGAAAGAAAAAAAAAAAGAAAAAGGTAGCTAGCTAGGAAGAAACCTTAAGCTTTTCTAGTTTTGACAAAAGAGGTAAGTGATTTAATCTTCTTTCCATATGAAATTCATTCCCTATAACATATTAAACAAGTATGATTAGTAAGAATTATGGATAATTATTGATAGAGTTCATGTATAAAAGTTGAAGCTTAAGAGAAATAAGAGTTTATTAAGTTGGTATGGTTATTAGAATAGACTATTGTACCCATGATTTTATAATGTTAGAAGAGGAATTAGGGAAAGTGTAAAACATAAAAGTTATAGATTTGTATCCCATTTAAATGCCTATATAAATTTTTACTTAGTTTATTATGTAGGAAGAGATATTTCTCTTTGATTGTGACTAATTTTGATTGAAACCTACTAAGTTATTAGTTACGCTTTCTAAGAATTTTGTAGGGCTAGAATGGGAATTAGGTAAGGTGAAAAACATTAAAGTTATAGTTTTATGTCTTTTATAAATGATTATAAATTAGTTTTGATTAATAATTTGTGTTAGGAGATATGGCTCCTTGATCAGGACTAATCTTGAACGTGTTCATGCCAACAAGTTATGATATTGACCTAATCTTTTGAAGACCATAAAAGCTAAATTAGAACATGTGAAGCACGCAAAATGTTCATTTATATGCTAACTAACTATCTATGAAGCAGTTTTTCAACTTGACTTCTACATTTTGAGATATGGCTAAGTTTATAGAACTATTTAGCGTATAATTACACTTAAAACATGACATATTTCTAAAATTCACCATAAAGTGTGTAGTGCATATTTTGGGATCAATTTTGGATATGTTGTACCCATATATGTCTTTTTTAAGAAATAAAAAGAATTAGGTCATTAGATTTGTGAGGTAAAAGTAATTATAGAAATAGCTTGCAAAGGTCATGATATTTTACTAAAGTACACATACATATAGAGACAAAAATGTTACTTTATTACAATGAATTGATTAAGTGTACTGAAATAGATCCTTAAGCCATTAAAGATGATATTAGAAATAAGTCGAGACCATCCATGGCTTAATAGATTAGAGATAAAGGTAAGTAAACAACTAATTGTACTTAAGGATATGATTAGTTAAATGCTATGAACTGATACTATTTGGATTGAATTGTTGTTTAATAAGGTGATATTAATGAACACTTTGATGAAAGGATTATTATATTCTTTATTAGACTAGGTTGATTTAACCTAAGTCATAAACCTCTTTTGATCTTGACAATAGAGATTAATCAATTCGAATGCTTTTCATTAAGTGATGTTTTGCAGATTTGAAGTTGGATTTTATCATTGGAAGTTAGATGGAGTTCAAATCTCCAACCTTATAAAGTTCACTCTAATTTGTGGTGAGTGTATTGTAAATAGCGACTGTGAATAAGTC
>CATIWR010028534.1:0-27858 GCA_949677035.1 Omphalea diandra
CTTGACAAATGTCCCAGAAGACTGTTGAAAGTCAAAAATCGCGAAGACATCTTGCTGGTGGCGACCGCGAACCCAGTGGAAGAAAGTTAACCACTTTGGCAGATGAATTTGCGTCCTCTGTCCCGACCTATGCAAGAAAACTCGCGACCGCGACTTCTGAAAGTAGGTAAAAGATAACGACTATATTTTCCTGGTGAACTAATAAGAAGCTGCCACGTGGACTAGCCGTTAGACACAAATGGGGTTTCCCTTGAAGAATTTGGATTTCGCGATCGCAAAAGGCAGTAGCGACCGCGATTTCATCCTGACAAGCATTAAATGCAAAATCTGTCAAACATGTCTCAAAGATTTGATGAGCTATGATATGCAACTACTCTTTGGTGAATTTTGGGTATAAATACACCACCAAACAACCATGAATAAGGTGGCCAAGAAATTTATTACAAATGATTAAAGCTCTCAATCTTTGCTACTCATTTTCTTCATCTTTCTTTATAAGTGTTAGGTGTGAGCATTAAATACCAAGTTGTAAGGTTTTGTGTTAGCCTGTAAAAACACTCTTAGAAAGGTTTAAGTGTGAGCCTAGTGAAACACTTGAGTGAGGTTTTGTGTTGGCCTAGAAAATATTTTATTGTAAGGTTGTGTGTTAGCCATCAAAACACAAGTTGTATAAGTTGGGTGTTAGCTTGAAAACACCATTGATATAATGAAATACCCAATTGAGTGATTGGGGAGTGGACGTAAGGTCAATTTTGCCCGAACCATTATAAATTATTTGTGTCTCTATTGTTCTATCTTCTCCCCTTTATCTTTGTTTTAAAATTTTTATCCACCAATTCAACCCCCCTTCTTGGTACCTAGGGACAACAAAGAGTGTTTATGTTGAGTTGTTATATCAATATTTAATCTTATGGTCACCTTATTGAAACTCTAAAACATGCTTTGTGGATTGTGTAGTTTCTTTTAAGTTATAATTGCATTGTCCCAAGCATATGCATATTGGTCCTCACTCTATATTATCCTATGCATATACACATTAGTCCCATGCATGTGCACATTGGTCCGTACATGACATTTTGACTAGTTTTTTTTTTGGGTTGATTTTTAAGTGTTTAATTTTCAGATTGAATCAAACTATATTACGAACCGATTTCTAATTTAAGATTTGACTTGTTAGTCCTGTCTAGTTCTTATATATATATATATATATATACACACACACACACACACACACACATGTGTATGTGTATATATATATATGTGTGTGTACACAAATAGATATATATATATATATATATATTGTGTGTGTGTATATAAATACACACTCACACACACACACACACATATATATGTATGTGTGTGTGTGTAAATACGCGCACACGCACACACACATGTGTGTGTGTGTGTGTGTATATATATATATATATTGTTGGACTAGGTTGATCAAACCTAAGTCAAAACTCTCTAATCTTTACAATGTATATTGATATGTTCTAACATCAATTTTAATTATTGATTTTTGTAGTTTTTTAGATAAGTTTACATTAGAAGTTGAATGAAAGTCTAAGTCTCAAATATTACAAGTGACATCCTAATTAATGGTCATGAATTAGGATATCATGATCGCTATCTTGCAAAAGATCAAACCAAGTTGAAACAAATGGTTTTGCGATGTATATTGTGTTCACTATCACAACCGTGAAGTTTGCATTTGCTTAGAGGGAATCAAGTCCTCAACCGGACTATGCCAAGAGTTCCAAAGAACCGTTAGAAGATCAAAATTCGTGAGGGCAAAATGTTGGTTGAGACCGCAATTTGTTAAAGCAACATCTCCATGTCAAATAGAAGATTTTGTAGTGACCATCATATCTAGGAAGTAAATCATGACAGTGAATTTAACTCTAGCTCAAAGGATATAACAACTATTTTTCTTAGAGAATCAATGGTTGTGTGCCACGTGGACTAGCTTTTAGATATAAATAAAATTCTTTATCTCAAATTAAGCAAAATTTAGTGCAATATGAGAAATCACAACCACAAATACTTAGTCATCATTGCGAGCACTATTTGACAAGCATTTAATACAAGATCTGCTTGGCACGCCTTGGAGATTTGGACATAGTTTTGTATGTAACGTCATTTTGGTGATTGTAACTTATAAATACACCACCAAATGGACTTGAATGTAGGAGGATAACCATTGATTATGCTAAAACTCCTGCAAAGTTAATTTTCATAACTCTATTTCTTTGTACATAGTTGAATATGAGCTTTAAACACCTTGGGTTTAGGTTTGAGACTAAGCCTTTCTAAAAAAAACTCTTATTTGGGGTGACAGTAAGCCTTAGAAAACTCTTGTATAGGTTTGAATGTTAGCCTTGATAAAACACTTATAAGGTGTGGTGTAAACTTAAACACTAGGTTAAGTGTGAGCCGTTAGGAAAACACTTGCAAGGTTTTATGTGAACCTAAACACTAGGTTGAGTGTGAGCCTTGGGAAAATACTTGTAAGGTTTAGTGTAAGCCTAAACACTAAGTTGTGTGTGAGCTTATAAAACATTGGTGATTTAGTGAAATACCCAATTGGTAAATTGGAGAGTGAATGTATGGTTGGTTAATACCTGAACCACTATAAAACTCTTGTGTTCATTCTTTTTCTACTCTTTCTCTAATCTTTGATTTATGTGAGCTTCCTCCAAAAGTTCAAATTTGCCACCAATTCAATCCCCCTTCTTAGTGTATTCGCCAACAACTGGTATCAGAGCTAAGTCTCAATTAAAGCCTTAATTATGTGAGAAAAGATTAATGACACAAGAAAATAATCCATGCTCACCGTAATCCCCATTTTGATGGTAATGATCATGCTTTTTAGAAGCATAAAATAGAGATCTATCTTGATATTGATCTCATCAACTTATGGGATTATATACTTGAAGAGTGGAAGCCTCAACAAAGATGGTTAAAGGAGTAGAAGTGTCTATTGCAAGAGAAGAATGGGGTGAAACACATAAGAAGGAAAATAGGAAGAACAAGAGGGCAATGGATATTCTCCTAAGCTTTATGTCAAGAGAAGAAATTAGGAAAGTCTAACATTTCCAAACCATACATGCCATATGAAAGGCACTGGAAAACTATCATGAGGGCACAACTCTTATAAAATCAAGTCGGTTGGAGATGTATGTGACATAATGAGAGCTCTTCATGATGAAAGACAATGAAAGTATCATCGACGTGACAAAAAGACTACTTTCTAAAATGAAGAAGTTTAAAAGAATTCTTACCAATTATGAGGTAAATACTAAAATCCTTAAATCTCTTTCATTATATAAATTTAGTGCAAGAGTATGTAGCATTTAAGAGTCCAATTTAGAGATTAGAAAGTAGCATTTAAGAGTCCAATTTGGAGATTAGAGAGGTGCTAACTGATGTTCTCATTGGCAAGCTTCTCACTCATGAGATGACTCTCAAAAAGAAAGAAGAGATGAAAAAGCTAAGAGGATAAAGAGACAAAAAGGAGAAGAAAGTTCTCGCCTTTGAAGCTCAAGAAAATGACTCAAGCTCAAGTGACTCAAATGAAAGAAACAAACAAGAAAATGAGCTTACTAAGATATCAAGAGAGACCAATGAGTTGATGAAAAGGAGAAGAGAAAAAAGAATCTAAAGAAAGTCATCTTCCTATTACAACAAGGAAAAGTAGAAGAGTTTTAAGGCTACTTGGGATAATGATTCAAGTGATGAAGTTACAAACTTTTGCTTTATGGCATAAGAGGACTTCTCCAAAGAGGTAAGTACTTCTCCATACTCTTGTGATGAGTATGATGTGGATGATGAGCTTTTTGAAGCTTTAACCTTGAGATGTGAAAAGTATAAGTCTCGAATGGAAAATTATAAGAAATAGTGTTCAAAACTTAAGGAAGAATTTAAATGCTTAAATGATCTTGTAAGTAACTTGAGGAATTCTAATGAAGAACTAAAAAAATCCTTAGAAAATTTTTCTAATTCTTCATCCTCTTGTAATTCTCTAAGAAAAGAAAATGACACTTTAAAAGGAGAAGTTATTAAGCTTAAGAATTCCATCTCTAAATTTCACAAAGGGAAATAAGCTTTGGATACACTTATTGTATCTCAAAGACTTCCCTTAATGAGACATAGTTTAGGCTTCAATGGAGCCTCTTCATCTACATCCTCTCCTACTACATTTATTAAAACATCAACACCTCAAATTTTAGTATTGAGGTCATTGGGAAGAAAAGTGCTCCTAGCACTAAGCCATCTATGGCTAAATTTAAAGGATAGGGGGAAGCCTAAAAGAGCCAACCATGCATACATATACACAAAGAGGCATGCTCAAACACACACACACACAAAAACCTCTCCTCTACTCATCATTCATGCACTTGCATACATTCACACAACCAAAGTATCAAAAGGCCACCTACTTATACTAAAGTTGTGCATAGGGGAAAGACTTATAAGTCTAAACTTTAATTTCATTATTGCATGAGATATGGGCACATCAATGTCTTTTGCCATATTAGGAAGGCACATCTCAAATTTAAGGACCCTTCCAAGACTAACCCACAAGAACCCAAGTATTCTTGGTTACTAAAGCAAAGTGTTTGATATTGTGGGATGAGGATGCCTTCACCAAATTCTCAATATGGAAAATCTAATGGTGAATGGAGATTACAAATGAAGAAGGAATAAAGTTTCAAATGGTTATTTGGTATCAAGAAATTGATACTGAACTTTAAATGTATCCCTTACCTCATATATTTTTAACTTGATATATTTATGCATATGTTTAGGGGCAGTTTTATACATTTTATTGCTTGATATATCTATGTATTGACATGTTTGATTTGAAGTGATTGATTATGTGATGACTTGAATCAATTCATTTTGTATTAGAGGTTTTCTACATTTCAAATATATAAATCAATCATCATAACATCATGTTGATCACATCTAGTATGGGCCAATACTTATTTCTTATTATTTTTCGAAGTGTCTTAAAATTTGCGATCGGGATTATCCCTTTGCGGTCGATATTTACAGTTCCACCTCAAACATTTTCATCTCTATCAATTCATTGTCGTGATTTTAGATCGCCCAACAAAATTTTTCAAATTTCAAAATTATTGATTATTGACTTTGCTGATTTCAAAGGAAATTTTATCTGTTACTTAGAAAATTCGCTATTAGCAGTCGCGATAACAGAGTAACAACCGTAAATTTTTAAAATTGCTGGCATTATTTGATTTGACATTCAAACAATGCTTGCACTTCATTTAATGCTTTTGTTACCATTTTCTCCCTATTTTTATCCACTTCTTTGCCTATATAAGCCATTTTCACACCTCTCTATTCCACTTTTATCATCCTCTTCATCAACCTTCACCTTTCTTCTCAAATCTCTTTTAAATTCTCCCAATATCAATTCTTATGGCACCCAAAATGCTTATTAGAGCATAAATGGGTAAGGCAATTATCCAACCTCAAAGCCCTCTTCCACTTCAACTAATGAAAGGGATCACTAAAGAAGAAAAGAAAAGATTCAAAGCTAACTCTAACAAAATCATCCAACCAAATAATATTTCATCCACCTTTCTCCTTAAGTCTATTGGGATCAAAGAAGAGATTCATGTGTTTCTTTCTAATCTTGATAGGAACGAGTTCATATCTCAAGACAAACTAGGATACGAAGAAATCATCCAAGAATTTATGTGCACGGTAACTTTTAAGCCCAAGGGCTGAATCAAAGACAAATGCGATGGTTTTTAGGGCTTTTGGGATCCTTATTTCATAACCTTTGCAACTTTGTTCTCTTTTCTATCCTCAAAGTGGGATAATATTCCATTCATTATCTTTGCTCTTGACATTATTTATTCAAAATTTTAGTCTAAAATTTTTATTGAAACCAAACACGACCCTAAAACTTCTTTAGCCAAATATATCAAAACCCTTACAAATTGGCTCCTTCATAGAATCGTCACATTTTCCATCAATGCTAGGGGTGATGGAAATGAGAAAGTTTCCCAAAAAGACCTATCATTCCTTTTTTGTCTTTCCATAAACAAATCAATCCAAATAGACAGATACCTTATGGATCAATTAATCCACATGAGTATAAAACCAAAAAGCCAATTTCTCCTCTCTTCTCACATCACAACCATTTACAGATTTGTGGGAGGTTTGAATAAGGAAAATGAAAAATTCCTCACCAAGAAATACCTCCCCTCTTAAAACTTCCTTGAGTTGCCTTACTTGATTGACGCCAAGGCCACCCATCCTGACACATTTGTCTACACCTTAGGATATTTTAGGGCTAAGAAGCAAGAGACTACTCATGCTTCTAAGAGAAAAAGGCCAGTGATTGAAGAAGTTACCAAAGAGCCCATTTCATCTCCTAAGCCAAAGGAAAAGCCTAAATCAAAATCTTTTTCCATCTTTTTCTCTTCAATAAAGAAAACTTGGATAAGATGATGAGAATGCTCGAGAGAAGATTTCTTCTTCTCTTTCACTTTCATAATGATTTAGTGGATCTTCAAGAGAAGGTGGGTGCAACTCCTTGTCATCTTTCTGACTTTGAGGAATAGGAAGATACTTAACAGAAAGAAGAAGACTAAGAACTAGAAAGAGATGAGGCACAAGGAGGAGGTAATGAAGAATTAGAGATAGTGATGACAATGATGACTTATCTCATATCTTCTAGTTTTATACTTAGGCTTATAATCATTTTCTATTTTTGTTCATTTCGTTTCTAGTCTCTGACCTAAGTATGTAATCAAACATTTTTTGTTTGACTTGTATTTTATATTTTGTTTAATATAATCTATGTTTGAAGTTTGTTCCTTCTATAGTTGCTTAATGCTATTTTTTTGCATAACATTATACTTATCCGCATAATGACAATTGTCCTCTCTTTTCGATCTTGATAAAGGGGGAGAGTGAACTTACATGTTATTAATTAAAGGGAACATTTTAATAAGTTTAATTACATTTCAACAAGTTTAAACTATTAAACATTATTAACTATTTCAACTTCACACTTATGCATTCTTTATCCCTTGCAAAATCAATCTAAGTTGTCAAAATAAAAAAAGGGGAGAGATTGTTAGACTAGGTTGGTCAAACCTAAGTCAAAAATCTCTTTTGATCTTGACAATGTAGATTGATATGTTCTGACATTAATTTTAAGTGTTGATTTTACAGATTTTTAGATAGGTTTACATTAGAAGTTGAATGGAAGTCTGAGTCTCAAAGATTGCAAGTGGCATCCTAATTCGCGATCACGAATTAGGATATCGCGACCTTTTATCCTGCAAAGATTAAATCAAGTTCAACCAAATGATTTTGCGGTGTATATCATGTTCACTATTAAGATTGTAAATTTTGCATTTGCTTGGAGGGAATCAAGTCCTCAACCAAACTATGCAAATGTCCTAAAAAATCATTGAAAGATCAAAATTCATGAGGGTGAGATATTAGTCAAGACCACAATTGGTTAAAGCAAAATTTCCATGTCAAATAGAAGATTTCGTGGTGATCTTCACGTCCAAAGGAAGTAAATCGCAACTATAAATTTCACTCTGGTTCGAGGGACATAACAATTATTTTTCTTGGAGAACCAATGATTGTGTGCCATGTGGACTAGCCGTTAGATACAAACTAGATTCTTTAGAGTCAATTAAGTAATGCAATGTGAGAAATCAAGACCACAAATACTCAGTTGCTACCACGAACACTGTCTGACAAGCATTTTAATGCAAGATTACCTAGCACACCTTGGAGATTTAGACATAGTTTTATATGCAACGTCTTTTTAGTGGTTGTAGCCTATAAATACTCCATCAAATGAACTTAAATGCAAAAGGATAATCATTGATTATGTTAAAACTCTTGCAAAGTTAATTCTCATAACTTCATTTCTTTGTACATAGTTTGGTGTGAGCTTTAAACACCTTGAGTTTAGGTTTGAAAGTGAGCATAAGAAACCTCTTGTATAAGTTTGAGTGTTAGCCTTGATAAAACACTTATAAGATTTGGTGCAAGCCTAAACACTAGATTGAGTCTAAGTCTTGGGAAAACACTTATAAGGTTTTAAGTGAGCTTAAACACTAGGTTAAGTGTGAGCCTTGGGAAAATACTTGTAAGTTTGGTGTGAGTCTAAACACTAGGTTGAGTGTGACCCTTGTGAAAATGCTTGTAAGATTTGGTGTGAGCCTAACACTAGATTGAGTGTGAGCTTATAAAATACTAATGATTTAGTGAAATACCCAATTGGTAAATTAAGGAGTGGATGTAGGGTTGGTTAATACCCGAACCACTATAAAACTCTTATGTTCATTCTTCTTCTACTCTTTCTATAATCTTTTATTTATGTGAGCTTCCTCTAAAAGTTTAAATTTGTCACCAATTCAATTTTCTTTCTTGGTGCGCTAGGGCCAACATATATATATATATAAACACACACACACACACACACGTGCATGTATGCGTGTGTGTTTTACTGGCTACCATTCTTCGAGCTAGGCATTTCTCTCATTTAAATATTATATAGGCATCACTAGGGCAGAACCTAAGTTACACTTGAAAAAGTTGATTGAAAGTTAGATTATTGGGATGTGTTCATATTAGAGAGTTGGTATTAGTTCATTAATCGATGTTCATCTAGATAGGTGGATAGCTAAGCTAAAAAAAAAAAAGCTATCTCTAGGAGATCTCCTTTTATAAGACTGTCAAATGGAATAATTTATTGTTTCTTTTTTTTTTTTTGCTATTTATAATCACTCGACTATTTTAGATTTAAGTTGTGAAGGACACTTATAGAGACAAAATTCTCCTAATACTAGTTTTCTTTGTTAATAAGATTCAAATTTATTATTTTTGATGGTTCTTGAAAGATAAAATAACTAAAATAATCGTTCATTTTGAAGTTGATAGTATTCTTTGAATTTCTCTCAACCACAAAAAATCTCTTGGTGCATCTACTTGACACTTTACGAAACATGGATCATATATTGTGAGAAGTGATTACCATATAGTTAATGATTTCTTCCATATATAGTCAATTATTAGGGATGTATTAGGCCCATAGGCCAATTTTCTTGGTCTTCTATTTTGAATCTTAAAATACCTTTTAAATTTTGCCATTTCCTATGGAGAACAGGTCATTATCATCTTCCCAGTTGTACCTTAGTAAAAAAGGGTGTTCATGTTGAGCTGTTATATCAATCTCGTGGTCACTTTATTGAAACTCTAAAACATGTTTTAGGGATTTTGTATTTTATTCTAAGGAATAACTGGATTGTCCCATGCATATCCACATTGGTCCTCACTCAACATTATTCTTATTAGATTATTTTAGACCTGTGGTTTCAATCTTTTGATATTAAAAAAAGGTGGGATAGACACCATGATTTATGATCAATTTGGAAAGCTAGAAATAAACTGATTTTTGAAAATTCATTGCACTTCCACCTAAATCACTAAATATAAGCCTTTAAGCTTTTCTTAGATGATCATGCAGCTGAAGCCATCATAATGGATTGATAGTGTACAAATGGGGTTGTTATCAAATGGTGGACGGTTCCAACTTAGGGTGGGGTGAAGCTAAACATAGGTGCAACTCTCTTTCATGGTTTGGGTCATGATTTAGGTCTAATTTTAGAAATCATATGGGTGAGGTAGTGGGAAGCATGAGAATATTGAAGTGAAAGTCGCTAAAGCTAATGCAATCATCAATGACCTTCAATTGGCAATGGATTTAGATTTTATTGAGTTAGAAGTGGAGAGTGATAATCTTGTGGTTATTAATGAGATAAAAAAAGCAGTGCAAGAATAATTTTTATATAGGTTTATTTGCAGAGAATATATCAATTCGGTGAACGTTATAGTACTATTTATGTTATTATATTATAATGTCATAATTATAATTCACCATTGGATTAAAATAAAGATTATAATCCACCATTGGATTAGTCGATTGCAACCAATAAAAAAAAAAAAAAAGTTGTCGCATATTATATTTATCCCTTAATATTAATTTGACGACATTATTAAATCTATCACTATAAAATTCACTTATTAGTTTTCTTGCTTTGTATTTCTTTAGGTTTTGACCCATAGATTTTATAATATTACATTACTTAATTTAAATTTCATTAGGTTGAAAGATCATTTCACCTAATTTTAGTAAAATATCATATTAGTAAATAAGAAAAATTCTAGTTTAAGTTTTAAAATATATATTTTTTAAAATTTTCTACTTACCTTTTATCTTTAACTCCATTTTATAAAGACATCTAAACTATCACTACCATGACACATGATACTTGACGAATATTTGAAGTTTGGATGATTTTCTTAATCTAAATTTTTATTCTTGAATCTTAATTCAATATCTCAAATGACCAAATTCCACTTTATTACTCTAGTTGTAATTAGGAGGAGCAAATGGATGGCTACTCATACCATATATAAAACTCAAAAATATTTTCTTTACCCTTTATGGCCATCACCACCACAACTTTCTATTTGCTCAAAATTCATAAAAAAATTTTCGGTTCAAATCTCCAAATTGCCCACCAAAACTTTTTTTTTTTTTTTTTTTTTTTACGGTGTGGTATAGTTAGTATTGCCGATGAAGTACCATGAGTCAGTAATTAGTTGTTAATGAAGGAATAGGGGAGAATTTTATAATAATCTCTTAATGAAGGGATCTCCACTAATGGTGGGATTTGAATCTAAGACCTCAAGGGTCTTAGGACATTACCCTTTCCACTAGGCTTTGCATCCACTCAAACTATACCCAAATTGTTCTATTGCATTCCGTTTATCAAATATTACTAGATCTCTAAAGCTGGATCCATTCCAGCCTAACACCACCACCCACTACTTGATTTGTAAATCCACCTCAAATTAACTCAAAATCTCAAATTCTTTTTTACTATATTAATTATTATATTGCTAAATTTGGGCTTTGTTGCTAGCAGTTGTGTTGTTTTAAGAACCAACATGAGACACTAAAGAAATTAAAAGTAATAGAGTTCATCATATTAAAAAGATCTTTGAGTAGCTCTTAATTTTAAATTTATAAGAATATGATTTTTTTTTAATGGTATTAGAGCCGAAAAATAAAAATAAGTATATATCTTTCAAATTTTAAATTTATCAAAAAACAATTAAAAAATTCTGAGGTGGAACTAGAATTATTGAAAATTAAAAAGATAAAATTTAAATTAAATAAAAAAAGAATTTTATGTGAAAATGACATGTGGATCTCTAGACATAGGTTAAATTATCATTGTCAGGCACAAAATTTAAAACTGAAAATCCAACGGCTCAGAATGATCCAGCTGGCGTCTCAACAGTGACTCGAGACCTTTATCAGTTAAATTGGTTACCCCGTTTCAAATTCAATTCGCTTGATTTCCATGTAAAAAATGCAAATAAAAACCCTAAGTCGTCATCATTCACCTCATTTAATTCCTCCTCAAAACCCTAGTTTCAAACATTACCGTTCTCAATCTTTAGTCCCGTTTAGTAAAAAGCCCCCGCATTCGCTAACCCACACCTCTAATTTCCCTTCAACTTCACGCCTTTCCGCGCTAAACCACCACAGAAATGAATATGTAAGCAATTGCATCAGTCCAAGCCAAGATATAGTTGACAATAACTCAGAAATCGAGGGCAAAAATGGCAGCGAAATTGCTACCATTCTTTCATCTGAAGGAGAAGAGGCTAAGGGAGAGGGCCTGGAGAATCAGAGTATGTGGCAGCAAACGAAGGAGATTGCGATGTTTACGGGGCCTGCAGTGGGGCTTTGGGTATGTGGGCCCCTGATGAGTCTCATTGATACTGCAGTTATTGGGCAGGGAAGTTCCATTGAGCTTGCTGCTTTAGGTACTTAAAAAGTTGAAATTTTTGTTTTTGAAAAAAAAAAATTGTTTTGAATTAATGTATTTTGGTTAGTAAGTTGTTTTGATTTTGCGGGTTTTTGGTGGGCAGGACCAGGGACGGTGGTTTGTGATTATATGAGTTATATGTTTATGTTCCTTTCGGTTGCTACTTCCAATTTGGTTGCCACTTCCCGTGCCAGACGGGTTGGTTTTCCTTTGTTGCTTAATTAATCGAGTTACTTTCTTTTTTATGGATCATAAGAAGTGAAAAATATTTTCAAGTATACGTCATTACTAGGTGGCTTTGTATGCGATGAGATAACTCTTGAAGTCATTGTTAGCATAAATATAATTCATGCAGGACAAAGATGAAGTGCAGCATCAAATATCCATCCTTCTTTTTGTTGGGTTGGCTTGTGGCATCGTGATGTTTTTATTTACAAGATTATTTGGTTCATTGACGTTAACTGGTAAAGCTTTTGATTATTTCCACAATGCACAAAGGAGTTTCTTGGGCCTTGTTTAGTTGTGGGAAACATTTTCTGTTTTCATTTTTCAGTTTTGTTCTCCATCTCTCAAGTTTTTCAAGTTTTCATTATCTAACTGAGAAATTGAAAAATTGGAAAACTTGTTTCTTTCACTAATTTTCTGATTCTCCATTTCTCATTTTCCATCTTTTATTGAATTTTGTTTTGTAAAATAAGCAATACTTATTGAGACTAATGAAAAATTGAAAATATATAAATAGTAAATCACTTAAAATTTTCATTCTAAAAATAAATCTAAACCTAAAATTACTAAAACAATTATTATAAAATAATTTAATGTAATATCTTAAGATAAACATAAATTTTTATACTCTAAAAATTTATTGAATAAAACTTGAAGGATATTATTTAACTAAGTTTGTTATATTTAAAAAGAAAAAAGATAATTTCTTTCATATAAAACTATTTAATATAATAGTTCAAAATTAACTTAAACTTTGAATCAAAATTAAAGGATGTGTGTGTGTGTGTGTACATATATGTATATGATAAATGTATACGTACATATACATATATATATATATGTACACACACACAAACATCCTTTAATTTTGATTCAAAGTTTAAGTTAATTTTGAACTATTATATTAAATAGTTTTATATGAAAGAAATTATCTTTTTCTTTTTAAATATAACAAACTTAGTTAAATAATATCCTTCAAGAAATTATCTTATATATATATATATATATATATATATATATATATATATATATATATATATATATATATACACGTTAGAGGGACCACCCTTAACATTAGACTGCGATGACCTATAATCTCTACGTTTACTTTTCTTTCTGCTAAAATCTCCCATAAACTTAGTAGGTCTATCCTTTCTTTTTCTAATATTTCTATCCTGATTGTAACAGTTTTTAGTTTAGTTCTGATCTCATATCTCAGTCCTTCTTCAAATTTTCAATATTTATCTTTGTCAGTGGCTACCATAAAAGATGCATGATGAGATAACTGATCAAACTTTACCTCATACTCTGCTATAGTCATCTCCCCTTGTTTTATATTTAGAATTCTCTTATTTTGTCATCTTTCTATACTTCTGACATGTAATTATTATTGAACGTACAAATATGCATACATACACACATACACATAAATACATGTATGTATATGTATACATATATGATAATTGGACTGAGTCAAATAGTTTAATTTTTAAATTTGTTAAAACATATGTGTCAAAAAAAGCTTATTAGGTTTGCTAGGTTAGATATTAGAACCCAAGACCATGAAACTTAAAAAAGCTTTTACAATTGCTCAATAAAACCACTCGTAAGTAATAATAACCATTATGTTTGATAGTTACTGAAAAAACAACAAATATGAAAAAAGAAAGTGTCAATGTTGTTATTAGAACTTGAATTGAGCACTCCTAGCAACTAATATGGAACGGAGTGAAAAGCTCTGCGTTTTCCAACTTGGGTCTCTTAAGCATGGATAGGAAACAACAAAAAGATGTTTTTCCAAATTTTAGTGTTATGTTGGAAAATTTGGAAAATTATCTTCAAATTTTTGTTTAGAAAACTTTTGCAACTAAACACCAAATTCTGTTTTCTAGTTTTCTTGGAATAATTTTCTAGAGAACAGAAATGGTTTTCCAGAACTGAGCAGGCCCTTAATTTTTTTCCTTTTCCCCTCTTTTTTGGGTTACAAGCCATATTGTGCTGCTTATATGCATTAAATAGAATCACTAAATATATGATGTTCTTTCTTGTATCTTTCAGTGTTTACAGGACCCAAAAATGTACATATTGTGCCTGCAGCAAATACTTATGTTCAGGTTCCTTCTCTTCTTTCAAGATCCTTCATTTCCTCTTTCTTCGTCTTGTTACACCCTATTGTTAATTTAATGAAGAGAAAAGATGATGACATTGTGCAATCCTTTGGTTTTAATCATTTAAATGGTCATTTATATTGAATTGTGTAGTGAGGCTTTAGATAACTAGCTAAGGTGGTGCATATCTTGTTTTTATTGCTGCTGTGCTCGTATGGGAGTGATACTTACATATGCACCATATGGACTATCTGCTTAAATTGTTCACTACCAGTTGAGAAAATGTCATATATGCAATGGTCAATCTTTATGTATCCTTACTAATGAAAATTCTTGTGGATAAATTTTTGCTAAATCTCTAAAGCATGTTAATTGGAGCTCAGAAGAGTAGAGATACCAATTTCAGGAGTATGAATCATGTACAATTCTTTGGGGCACTTTATTGATACAGCATTCCTCCACATGATATTGTTCCATTCTACTAACCAGATGGGATCCATATTTTTGTCAATGTTGTAGATTATACTTTAATTTCTTTTTCATTTTTTTTCCTATTGGCAGATTCGAGGCTTAGCTTGGCCTGCGGTTATTGTTGGATGGGTTGCTCAAAGTGCAAGGTGAAACTATACTGTGCTTTAGGCGCTATTGCTTCCACATTTTATCTACTCAATGACCAAACAGTGCATTGCTCTTGTAACTTTATGTCAGAATCTTTATCATTTTTCTGTCTTTTATTCTTCTTGGTTGCTTATGCATGTAAACTGTAATCATCAGCTCTGTTAGAACTTCATATGTATTTTGTCAGATTTCTAATGCATTTTTTGATGGACCCTCTTTCTTCGTCTAGCAGTTTTTTTTTCCCTGACCAGAGCATATACTATAGCCTCTGTCTCTCTTTCTTGTGTTGTTGAGGTATCATATTGGAGCTATTTTAGCCAAAAGCTTTTCTAGACAATTATGTTTTATGACTTTGAATAAATAGTGCAACTTGGCACTTGATGATCTTATAAATTGGATACCTTAATTTGAGAGATAATTTTGATAGTGTCTCAAATATTCAGAGTCTTGATTTTGAATCTGTTCAAAGCTATTTTCTATTCCGTGCTAACATCTATGTTTTATCTTTATCTGCTGCCTCCAGGACTTGGACTATATATTTTTTTTGCTAGGTTTGTGAAATTTTGAACCATTTGTTCTTGGTCATTTTATTGATATTTCTTTTTCCTCTTTTAGTCTTGGCATGAAAGACTCCTGGGGACCTCTGAAGGCTTTGGCTGTTTCCACTATTGTAAATGGTGTTGGTGATGTAGTTCTCTGCAGCTGTTTAGGTTATGGGATTGCTGGTGCTGCATGGGCAACAATGGTGTCTCAAGTAGGCATAATATTCCTTGTTTATGGCTTAAAATTTCTTCACCCTGTGTTTTAGTTGAGCCATTCTGGGTATATCCTTGATAATATAAACTTTCTTTGTATTAGAGTTTCCTCTTACCTCCATATGCTCCAGGTTATTGCAGCTTATATGATGTTTGAAACTCTGAACAAGAAAGGATATAATGCATTTGCTTTTTTTGTTCCAACATTCAATGAGCTTTTGTCAATACTCAGGCTTGCAGCTCCTGTGTTTATGACAATGATGTCAAAGGTTACATTTCCACTTGATCCCATAAAATTATCTGGTCCAGTGTTCTTCTTCGATAATCTGAGACTTCTAATGTATTAGGTGGTTTTCTACTCTCTTCTAATATATTTTGCAACATCTATGGGGACAAATTCTGTCGCTGCTCATCAGGTTAGATGCATACTAATGCTTCTAGTTTTAGTTATTACCCTCTCTGAAACAAAACTCATGATGGTATACACTGACAACTAAGAGTTTGTTCCAGGTTATGCTTCAAACGTATAGCATGAGTACAGTCTGGGGTGAGCCTCTTTCTCAAACTGCACAATCATTTATGCCAGAGTTGATATGTGGTGTCAATCGGAACTTGGCAAAGGTGAGTGATGCTTTAGACCCATGACATGTGACTACTACATTCAAGTGACATTGGTTGATGATTTGCAGTTTCTTATGGGCTGAGAATTACTAGTTTGCCTCTCATTGTATTCTGTGGAATGTATGGTAGATAGTATGTTTTTGTAGAGTACATTCATCTTCTGAAAGGGTCTATAATATGAAACAGGCCCGGATGTTGCTAAAGTCACTTGTCATAATTGGAGCTACGCTTGGATCTATGTTAGGGGTTATTGGAACAATTGTTCCTTGGTTATTTCCTAATCTCTTTACACCTGATCAGAATGTTATACAGGAGGTCAGCTCATGCAATTGCTACTTTATTTCCTTCGTTCAATCTTTTATTGCTAGAGCATTTTGTGACATTTTGTATTATGAGCAAGGGAACAATTACTTGGTGTATTGTTCTTTGTTTAGGAAGACAATGTCAGCCATTATACACCCATTTCAGCTTTATTAAATCATGCTCAGCATAAGGGGGTTCGTGTTTACTGCTTATTTTACAATCAACAAATTTTAATTCTATCAGCACTGTTATGTTTTGAGATCCATGTTAAGTGAAATAATTGTATTTTTAGAGCTGTTAATTTCTCAATATGACATTTCTAAAATTATTATTAAATGACAAGATATGCCAAGAAATTCAACCCGAAGGGCATTAGTTATGCTCATCTATATCTCATCCTCAATGTAAGAGTGTTTCTGTGAAATTAAACCAGGTGATAGTTGCTAAATCTCTCTCTCTCTCTCTCTCTCTCTCTTTTGGACAGGTGATATCATGCCTCGGCTGTTACTCGTTCAAAGCTAAATTTGTATATTTTCGTTGAATAAAATACCATACATGGTAGAAATTGCAATTGTTATGAACGAAAACATCATAAATTGCAATTGAGATAATGTGAATCCTACTTATTGATGTTAAATCCTGTGTTCATGCAGATGCACAAGGTGCTTTTACCATACTTCTTGGCTTTGGCTGTGACACCTAGCACTCATAGCCTTGAAGGAACGTTGATGGTATGTCTATTTTGACTTGGGATCTGAATGTCTTGCATGAACTTTTTTCTATGACTGAGTGTGCATCTTTTGCCTGTTTTCTCTGGATCAAATATAAGTAGAATTTCTTACATGGACATGACAATTTTACTTCCACCCATTGGGTTAACTTGCCCTGCCTTAACTGGATAAGCATTTCCTGCCCCACCTAAGCTAGTAGTGCAATATGAGTTTAGGCCGCCTAGTATACCTTTTTGTTAACCAATGCGTTTTGTTTTTGTCCTCAAATATTAACTAATAGTAACAAATAGTTTACATATATGAATATACCATTTAATAATAAATATATAGTTGTTTAAATGATTTCTAAGATTATAAAAATTAAAGTTTTGTTTTTTGTTAAAACTATTATTATTTATGAGATTTTGTTTTAAACATGTATGCATGAAACATCACATTGCCATCTCTATGTCATGAAGTTTGGAAGAATATGATGGAACCTGAGCCTCTTGTATAAGGATTCCCATTTTGATTCAGCAGAATTGCAGAAACATGGTCCCCACTATTGTATATCATGACTAATCAAGAAATTAAGAAAATCATGGACGATTAGGAAATGAAACTTTGCTTGTGATGGATGGCACTTTGTACTCTGGTCCAGATTATCCTTTGGTGTTTCTTTTCATCTTTTACTCAGGACAAGTGTGCCACATAAAAAAAAAAAAAAAAAAAAAAAGAATCACAATGATAAGTAAAACAACAGTGTATAAAATAAAAATGAAACAGATCCTGCTGTATACAGTTCATGTCTGAAGGACTAAATCTGAATTGATAGTAAGTTTTGCTTGACAGATGAGATAATGTGGCTGAATGAAGTAAAATTACTGTTTTCTTGCCAGGTAAAAAAAAAAAAAATTTATGCAGCTTTAACTTGCTGATCATAACATGCTTATGGATTACCTCATGAAAGAGCCCGCACGTCAGAATATGCACAACATCATACTAGTTATATTATAGCATATTTATATTTGTGCAGGCTGGACAGGATCTCAAATTTCTTAGTTTGTCCATGAGCGGATGCCTTTGTTTTGGTGCCCTTTTATTGATGGTAGTATCCTCTTAGTCCATAGTTTCTATTTCTGATATCTTTTCCATTTCACATGCCTTATTCGCGGTTATTCTGTTGGTGCCAGATTGTGAGCAGCAGAGGATGTGGTTTGGCTGGTTGCTGGTACTCACTTGTAGCATTTCAATGGGTGAGTCTAACAATCCCAGCTACACATTTATAACATAATCGAGAAATTTTTGCTTGAACTAATTTAAGTTTTCACAAAATTTATTATTTTCAGTTGCGATTTTTCCTTGCTCTCCAACGACTTCTTTCTTCTGATGGCATATTGTATTCCGAAGCTTAGCCACTATAGAATTGAGAAGCTGAAAGCCGCTTAGCTTATCTTAGTACAAGAGACGACTAGAATTTTTAAAGTGTTACAAGAGACAAATTTATAGTTCTTGCAGAGGACCGAATTGCAAAACCAACATACACACTCATCCTATCCTCCAGATATCAGTTTCTTGATATTTTTTGGAGTGCGAATCAAGGATGCACAAAGTGAACCTGCCCATCAAGTTGTGATTTGTTTTTATTCACAGCTGATGATGCCTGCATTATCATTTGTTGGACAGATATCAGCTATCAGATATTACTCTCCAACGTTGACAATGCTTGCGCTTGTGGGAATAGTTTGCAAGACTGTAGGTTTTTTCTTTCGTTTGAAAACAGTGTCAGTGCCGGTAAAATTAAGCAGATCGTTAACAAAAGTAAATGCAATAGTTATCAAGATTTATATTGTGTACACTTTTTTGAATGGGTCATGATCTGCATGCTAAGATTCTCATCAATATATTGGTGTGTTGAATGGAGGTTCAACTCTATATCTGTTTAGCAAACAAGAAATGGCGAGAAACACAAAGGAAATGGAAGAGGATGAGACCTTAATGCTCTGTTTGGATTGAGGATTTATAAAAGAATGGAATAAAAATGATTGATTTATAAAATGATTTTATATTTGGATGAGAGGGGTTGAAGTGAAATGAATTGGTTTTTAAGGGTTTGTTAAACCCATCCAAACCCACTTCAACCTCCTTTATTGTAACACTTCAAATCGGAGTGTTTTTATAGATTTCAAGTTCAAACCATTCGTTTCTATTTTTACCATCCAAAATACAAATATAATTTAACACTTTCTTCCTAAACCAAAATCATCTATTCCATTCTATTATTAATTCTTACAACCCTTTATAAACATTCAATCGAAATAGAATGTAAGAGAGAAATAAACAGAAAGGTAACAATGATTTCAATCAAACCAGTACAAGCATGTGTAACTATAAATATCAGCAATTTAACCCATGGCTACGTGACTCACATTTTCCACTTATTATTGAAGCTTTTCTTTATTATTTTTCTTTTATTGATGTGGTTTTCATTAATCCTATGTTTGGCGCATAATTGTACAAGAGAAATTAAACAAGAGAAAATAAAAGAAATGTAATTTCTATTCTCTTGGTTGGTTCTTTTATTTGTAGAGGAGAGAAATTCAAATTTATTAAGTACAAATTTACTTTTTTAACTCTTTGAAAGAAATAATATATGCAGACAAATTAAGATGTTTCGGTAATTGAACATATCTCACTCTTTTTAACTTTTTATTTCTCTTCAAAATTGAGAAAAATTTTTATTAATCTAATTTCTCTTTAATTTTTTTCTTTTCTTTCTCTTATCTGTAAACCAAAGAAAAGAAGTAATTTTAATTTTTTTTTTCTTTCCTTTTCTTTTCTCTTCACTTCTCTCCAACCAAATAAAGAGTAAGGTTTGAGATGGAAACCTTATAATTTTAGCCGTCTAAATCTAAACTGCTCATTGTTTGATGTTTGTCAAAAATAACCATTCCCCCTGCACCCCCGACCATGTATACTTGCACCATTAATATGTTAATACAAATTAACGTGGGATGTCAAATATGGATGTGAGACTGCACTGCAGATCTCGAGAGGGTCCACCAGAACTCCTGTGGGATCCTAATTTATCAAAAAGAATAAACAATGAAGTGTACCTGACTGATTCAGATAGTGAGAAGTTGAGAATTCTGAGGCTGTCAACACCTTTACGTGGCTCTTAAACCCTCTTTGAAGATTTACCGGATCTTTTTGTTTTTTTTTTTTCCAACAGCAAGATTTACCTGAAAATTACACAGCCCGCTGTCCTTCAATTTCAAATTTAACTGTTCCTTGGCCTAGCTCCCTATGTCCTAACCAATAACTAGGTAACTACCAAAGTTCGCTGAACACCTAGCTCCTTTCTGCAGAATTTAGAACAACATAACCAAAAAAGGATAAAAAAAAAAAAAACCAAAATTCTCTCTTTTCCATTTCAAGTTCTTGACTCCAATAAAAAAGCAAATCCACTCTATGCTTCACTTTTCTTCTCAAACTCCTTTCAAAACCCAGGAACCAAGATTTCTGTCTCAATCTTTGATCTTTTTCAAGAATCCTCCTTTGTCTTTAACTACACCTAATACTATTAACTTCCACTGCTCCTTTTCTTCTTTAAGCCTGCGCATTGTTAAACCAACAAGTAGACCTGTCACTTCTTGCATAGGTAAAAGCCAAGAAGTTGTAAGTGAAAACGATGCTAATGCTGTTTCAGATTTATTGTTTGTTGAAGAAGAAAATGAAGGGACATGAAAATGGAGGATTGGAGAGTCAGAGCTTGTGGCAGCAAATTATAGAGATTGTAACGTTTACAGCTCCTGCCACTGGGTTATGGATATGTGTGCCATTGATGAGTCTTATTGACACTGCTGTTATTGGCCAAGGAAGCTCCCTTGAGCTTGCGGCTTTGGGTACCAATACTTTCCAACTTTTCTGGGTTTTTGTAGTCCTTGATAAGAAGTTTATATCAGTTGATTTATGTTGTGTAAGAGCTATTTAACTAGTTTTAATTTAGGTTTTTGACTTTAAAATTTTGGATTGATCAGGTCCTGGGACAGTTTTATGTGACAACATGAGTTCTGTGTTCATGTTTCTTTCAATATCTACATCGAATTTGGTTGCCACTTCCCTTGCCAAACAGGTTAGCTTCTTAAACTTTTGAAGATGTTAGCATAAGCATTGTTTTGATCTCACAAATAGTGTAAGTGATTTCTATTAAATAAAGTCATCAAGCTGAGTATTTCTTTCTGTATGTTTATGCGGAATGTGAAATTATGGCAAACCACCTGCAGGGATAACAATAATTAATCATTATGGTGAAGATGGTATGAATCTTCTGAGAATAAATTAAAAGCAACCACTTATGGGGCATGACTATTTTTATTGGACACATATGATTCCCTATGCTTTAAATTTCAATCCTCACGTATGTTTTTGGTTATACACGATCTCATCAAGTTGTGCAAAATTTGTGGATCTTGCTGACAGTAATATGGCTATATATTTGGTACCTTTTGTTAAAAAAAGTTTCGATAATTTACTTTCAGTTAAATTGCATCTTCTTTTTATTCTCTACCTTAATTAAGGATTAGTTACTACATGTTTTGTTTGATTATGCGCTGTTGGCACAGGATAAAGATGAAGTGCAACATCAACCATCTGTCTTGCTCTTTTTCGGATTAACTTGTGGTTTCCTAATGATTTTGTTCACCAAGTTCTTTGCTACATCAATATTAACTGGCAATAAAGGCTGGTAAAGCTTCCTTTTTCCTTTTTTGACAAATAAATGCCTGATGACATTGATTTGTCTGTCTTGTACATTGATCATAGAATAATGCAATAAATGAATCTGTAGTAGAGAACTAGCAGAGACAAGTAATTAACTAATTTCCTGTTCATTTTGTTTTTCTCAGGGTTTCACAGGTTCCAATAACTTACATATTGTCCCTGCAGCAAACACATATGTTCAGGTTGATTCTATTTAAAAATAAAATTTTCTTTTTTTCCAGTTTTCTTCTTTGTGTTATTGCCTATTGGTGAATCATAGTATAATTCTATATGCATAAAATAGTAAAGTCATAGAAGAATTGCAATTTTCCTTTGCTTTCATCTTCTTTACTATTAATCTTTTGAATGTAGTACACATTTTTCATTATCATTATTATTTACATTTAACATTTGGAAGGTTGCATATTTTATGCTGAATATGAAATGAGAATTTTTTTCATATAGCCATTAGTAGTTGGATGAATCAAACCTCTGTCTTCAGCTTAATTTTGTTTATTAAAATTTATCACATAAACAATTCTGCAAATAGTCACTGTGGTTACTATTCATGTTTGATTCCGCCGTAAGCAGACAATGTATTAAGAGATGCTAAATTTCTGTTCTATTTGTTCTTTTATTCTTGGTTTTGAACAAGAGTCTAACTTTAAGTATTCTACTTGTGTTCTTTCCACCATAATTACAGATTATCTGAGCTGAAATATTTCCTAAAAAAAAAAAAAAAGAAGAAAACAATAATAAGAAATCCTGCATATTGTGGTAAACAGGAAAAGGCAGCAGTCTGCATGTGATGCAGATGTTGGTAAAATGGTGCAAAGATCAAATTAATTCAATGTGCATGGTCAACAAACGACTGTACTGAGAAAAAAGAGACATTTTATGTAACACTAAGAGCTTTAGAAGATGATATGTTGAGGCTAAATAAGTAAAAAATTTGGTGGAGAATGTCTAAAGCATTGAAAAGATGGGTTTGGATATATGTCAATTTGTATAATTAGATACCTATCATCAGCGTCTTCTGATAGTGAGGACGATGAAGTTTACATGAACGTGTAGCTCATGTTTTGATTCTTACTCAAGTCTAAAGGATAAATGTATAGGTTTGAACCACAGGATTTCCATTTCGCCATTATATCATTTCAGTTCTTTTCTACATAAATATCTTATCTGTTTGTATTCGTAACTGTTATTATATGCCCCTCTGCTTAACAACCTGCCATGATCACTTATTAAACAAACTCCTCTGATCTCTAGTTCATCTTTTCTCTTTTTTTTTTTTTTTTTTTTGGCATTATGCTTTCCTTTATTTGTTTTAATGGCATTATCTTTCTCTTTACTAGGTTTAATAACTTTTTAAATCCTTCCTTTTCTTTGGTAGATTCGAGGTTTAGCATGGCCAGCAATTCTTATTGGATGGGTTGCTGAAAGTGCTAGGTGGAAATACACTATGCTTTTCCTATGCATTATTTGCAAAATTTTTCAGCAGTATCTTACATTGGTTATTATATGGTTATTATGATCTTCTTGGAACTGTGGTGCCTATATGTTTGGTTTTTCCTCATAAAATTCCCTCGAGCCAGTTGACATGTTTTGTATTAATCTTTGCATTTCTGTTGTTTTCCAGTCTTGGCATGAAAGATTCCTGGGGCCCACTGAAGGCATTGGCAGTTGCCAGTGCTATAAATGGCATTGGTGATATAGTCCTCTGCAGGGTTCTGGACTATGGAATAGCTGTTGCAGCATGGGCAACAATGGTGTCACAAGTATGTTGAATAAACATTTTGACTTGCATAATGAACTCCTTAATCCAATCCCATTTCACTGTAATCAGTACTCACTTCATCCCTTATTTGCTTTGCCATTTAGTTACTTACCAGTATGTATTTTGTCACTTTTGCTGAATGTCTCTCAAAGTGAGAGTTCTTTCATTTAAATAGAAAAACCTTTGATTTACATCCCTAAAAAGCAATTATATCTATCCCTAAAGATCTGCTATACGATGCTAAAATTATGTCCTAAATATAGACAACTGTTACAGAAATATATAAACCATAATTACAAAGATATATACAGTTATGAAAATAAATATACTGTCAACTATGCTAACATATCCCCTCAAATTGATGCTGGTGGATCAAGAAGCATCAATTTGCCTTCTAGAAATTGATGGTATTGCCTAGTCATGGATTTAGTAAACACATCAGCTATTTGAAGATTACTAGATATATGTGGAAGAGTAATGACTCCTGTATCAACAGCTTCCCGAATATAACGACAGTCAACCTCGATGTGTTTGGTCCGTTCATGAAAAACAGGATTAGTTGCAATTTGAATAGCACTTGTGTTGTCAGCATGCAAAGGAGTAGGATTAGATTGTGAAAATCTAAGTTCAGTAAGTAATCCGCGGAGCCAAACAATCTCAGCACAAGCAGCAGACATGGCACGATATTCAGATTCAGTCGAGGATTTGGAAACCCGATCTTGCTTCTTGCTCTTCCAAGATATCACAGAATCACCTAGAAACATGCATCAACCAGTAATGGAGCGACGTGTATCAGGACAACCAGCCCAATCAGCATCACTATAAGCAACAAGGCGCAGAGGGGAACCAGCAGGAAAGAACAAACCATGTCTAGATGAACGAATTAGATATTGAATGATTCGTTGGACAGCAACCAAATGAAGATGACGAGGAGCTTGCATAAATTGGCTGACTTGTTGAACTGCAAAAGAAATATCTGACCGTGTGATAGTAAGATAATCAAGCTCTTAACGAGTAGCCAAAATTTTGTTGAATCAGAAAGAAGATCGCCTTCATCACTTCGGTATTTAACATTCAACTCCAAAGGAGTATCAACAAAAGAGGAGTCTTGAAGACCAGTTAGAGCAATAAGGTCATGAATATATTTGTGTTGATTTAAAAAAATACCAGAAGAATCAGAATGCACTTTAATCCTAAAAAATATGTAAGAGAACCAAGATCCTTCATAGGAAAGGAATCCTTGAGATGTTGCTGGAGCTTAGTGATCAATAGAGAATCAGTTCCTGTGATAACAATGTCATCCACATACAGAAGAAGAATAACACAATCAGTAGAGGTGTTATGGAAAAATATAGATGAATCATATTTGCTCTGAACAAAAGAGAGCTGAATCAAAGTAGATCGAAACTTATCAAACCAAGCTCTTGGAGCTTGTTTTAACCCATATAGAGACCACTTCAACTTACAGACTTTTGATGTAGATGAAGAGCACAAATCCGGTGGCAGATTCATATAAATATCATCTTTGAGATCACCATGCAGAAAAGCATTTTATCCATTTGATGAAGAAGCCAACTTTGTGAAGCAACAATAGCAATGATTGTACGCACTGTAGTCATTTTTGTTACAGGAGCAAAAGTTTCGCCATAGTCCACTTCATATTCCTGTTTGTTACCAAGAGCAACCAATCGAGCCGTATACCAATCAAGATTTCCATCTGAAGTAAGCTTTATTGAGTACACCCATTTATAGCCAATGGGTTTCACAGACAAAGGACAGGAAACAATATCCCATGTGTGATTTTCTTTAAGAGCATGAAGTTCCTCCTGTATTGCTTTTTGCCAACATGCATGCTCGGAAGCTTGAGAATAACAAGATGGAACATCAATATTGGTCAGAGTTGAAGAGAAACCATACCACTTAGGAGGTCGAGATACTTTGTTTGAACGACGTAGTATAGCATCACTCAGACTGATTCTGAAGGAACCTCATTTGGGGCTGATTCGGAAGGAGCCTCAAGGACAGGTGCAGGACTAGGATCAAGAGGCAAAGTTGGTTGACGTCGTGCATACACTAACCCAGGTTTGAATCGAGTAAATGATGACAAATCCTCAAAAGTGGGAAGAACAACAACATTAGGAGAGGAATCATTAGGAGCATAAAAGAAATACTGAGTTTCAAAGAAAACAATATTCCTAGAGATATGAAACTTGTTAGAATATTGATCATAACAAAGAAAACCTTTGTGAGAAGTGTTGTAACTCATAAAAGCACATTTAGCAGACTGAACAGAGAGATTATGACGCTCATGGAGAGGTAAATGTACAAAACAAACACAATCAAATGTACGTAAATTATGATAGCTTGGGATTTTCCCATAAAGACGAAAATATGGAGAATCAAAGTTCAACACTTGAGATGGAAGACGATTAATCAAATAGAGAGCTGCGGATAAAGCTTCAACCCAATATTTTATGGGAACAGAAGACTCAATCAATAAACTACGAGTTACATCCAAAAGATGATTTTTATGCTCAGCTAACCCATTTTGTTGTGGCGTGTATGGACACGAACGCTGAGAGATAATACATTTTTCTCTCAAAAAATCATGAAATTCATGAGACATATATTCTCCACCAGAATAAGATCTTAACACTTTAATACATGTGAAAAATTGAGTCTCAACATAAGCCAAAAAAGTCTTGAAAATAGAAAAGACATCAAATTTGGAATGAAGGAAATAAACCCAAGTAAATAGACTATAATCATCAATGAATGTCACAAAATACTTGTAATGAGCATAAGAAATAACTGGAGTAATCGCCCAAACATCACTATGAATAATATCAAAACACTTAGTAGCATGACTACCCATGGATGGAAAAGAGAGAGTTTTGCTCTTGCCCAATTTACATGTAAAGCAATCAAAAGGGAGATCCAAAGATTTATTTTTATTGCCCAAACAACCAAAATCCAATAAGTGCGACAAAATAGTAGAATTTGGAGGACCTAAACGTTTATGCCAAACATCATTTTTATGATTAAAAACGGAAGAAGCAAAACATAGAGAATGGGGAAGTGAGAATTGAATAGGAAACAATTTGTCAACTTTAGGCCCCTTCGCGATGATCGTCCCCAATACTTGATCCTGCACAAAACAACCAGTTCGAGAAAAATTCACATCATAATTCTGATCAACCAGTTGTCCAACAGAAATAAGACTAGTGAAGAGCTTAAGTGAAACAAAAACGTTCTTGAATTCTGGTGTAATATCACCAACGTGAGTAATTAGTAAAGTACTACCATTAGCAATATGAATTTCTATTGAACCATGATACTTACGAACATTGTGAAGCATATTAGAGGAGCTGGTCATGTGATTGAAAGCACCAGAATCACCAAGCCAAAATTTAGAAACAGAATTGTTACCTTGTAACCCTAGGGCTGAAAAGGCAGAAATAATCATCTATTGTACCATTTCTGGTGTAATAGTTGGTGCAGATGTTGAAGTATTCAAGGACACTGCTGGAGCAGCAAACTGATTATTATTGACTTTGCGATTTTGAGGACGTGTAGGACACTCCTTGATAATATGCCCTTGCTGCTTACAATAATTACAAAATTTCTTTGTACAATATGAAGCAATATGACTATATTCCTTGCAACTATAGCATTGTATTTTTTCCATATCTTTCCCTTTTCCTCTTCCTTGGACAACAAATGCAACGGGAACATCACTTTCTTGCTTGAGAGAACTTTGAGTGAGAAGACGCTGTTCCTCACGAAGTAATTCACTAAAGCAATCATCTAAAAAAGGAGAAGGAACACGACTCATCACACTGAAACGAGTGTGCTCAAATTCAATCCCCAATTTCATAAAAAACTGATCCCGCTTGCTTTGTTCATGCACCTTTTGAATAACAAAAAGTGATTCATCAGGAATACCAACATAACTAATATCCGTAAATTTTGCCCATAAGTTCTGAAATCCAGAGAAGTAATCTTGAATAGAGAGTCTCCCCTGAGAGTAATTTGCAATATCATACTCCAATTGAAAACGCCTTACAC
>CATIWR010028535.1:0-20070 GCA_949677035.1 Omphalea diandra
CAACTATACAAACACTACATATATGTTCAAGTGTCCCAAATATAACGATGCAAGTGTCATTGTCATGCTTCTACAAATCGCATGACTAAATGATCATTTATCCAATGCATATGTTCATATGGGATTTCATATCATTTATGCAATGAATATGTTAATGTGACGATGCCAATGAACGTGGATAGGGATGTTACATTTCTTCCCCTCTTATAAAGAATTTCATCCTTGAAATTCAATACCTGTAAACAAATGTGGATATTGTCATTTCATGTTCTCTTCGATTTCCCATGTAGCCTCTTCTTGTGAGTGGTTTCTCCATAACACCTTAACCAAAGGGATTTCTCAATTTTGTAACTATTTTGTCTTATAACTGATGATTTCCATTGGTTCTTCAATGTAACTTACATCATCTGCCATTGTTATCGCTGGATCCCTAAGTATATGTATAGGATCATACCGATACTTCCTTAGCATACTCACATGGAATACATCATGAATCTGAGCCATCTCTGATGGTAGTGCTAGCCTAAAAGCCAATGGAATGATTCTTTCTAAGATCCTATATGGTCTATGTATCTAGGACTCAGTTTCCCCTTCTTGCCAAATCAGATTATTCCTTTCCATGGGTGAAACTCGAAGGAACACTTTGTCTCCCACCTCATATTCCATTTCTCTTATGTGTTGGTCTGCATAGCTCTTTTGCCTATCTTATGTTGTTTTAATTTTCCTCTTGATTACCTTCACCTTGTCTATAATGTCTTGCAATAGTTCTGGCCCTTCTATAATACGCATCCCTTCTTCATCCCAATAGATTGGACTTCGACATTTTCTTCCATAAAGTCAAAGTATGTCTTCAAGTGTCTGAATTGTCATTTCTGATTGGCCATCTGTCTGAGGATGAAAAGCAGTACTAAAACTCAACTTGGTACCCAAAGCTTGTTGCAAACTAATCCAAAATCGAGATGTAAATCTTGGATCTCTATCTGATACAATGGACATTAGAACGCCATGTAATCTGATAATTTCATCCATATATTTCTTGGCTAAGTGTTTAAGTGAACTACCCCACTGAATAGGCATAAAGTGAGCGGACTTAGTTAGTTTATCAATGATCACCCATATAGCATCATTCTTCTTCAAAGTCCTCGATAAATCATATACAAAGTCCATGGTTATTCTTTCCCATTTCCATATCGGAATCATTAATGGTTTCAATTTTCCAACTGGTGCTTGATGTTTCGTTTTGATCTGCTGATAAGTCAAACATGTTGAAACATAGGTTGCTACATCTTTCTTCATTTTAGGCCACAAAAAATGAGATCGCAGGGTATTATACATCTTTGTCATACCTGGATGCATGGCATATGAAGCATTATGTGCTTATTCTAGGATTTGCCTTTCCAAGTTGTCAACATTAGGTACACAAATATGAGAACCCAACATCAAGGTATCATTTTGAATATCAAAATCACTATGTCTCCCCTCTTTTAACATTTCAATGATTCTATGTAACTTTGGATCCTTGCCCTGTGCTTCTTTAATTCGATCATGCAACATTGGTCTGACTTGAAAAGTAGCAATCAATACTCCATTCTTTTGTATGTTTAGTTCCATGTTTATAGCTCGTAATTAAACTAAATAAGACATTGGAAATACTTGTAAATTAGGTACACCGCTTCTTGATTTCCTACTCAAAGTATAAACAACCACATTTGCCTTCCTTGTGTGATACTCAATGGTACAATCGTAATCCTTTAGCAGTTCTAACCACTGTCTCTGTCTCATATTTAATTCTTTTTGGCTCATCAAATACTTCAATCTCTTATGATCTGTAAATATCTAGAAAGTTTCTCCATACAAATAGTGTCTCCATATTTTCAAAGCAAACACAACGACAACAAGTTCTAAGTCATGTACTGGATAAGATAATTCATAAGGTTTCAGTTGTCTAAATGCATATACAACAAGTTCTAAGTCATGTACTGGATAAGATAATTCACAAGGTTTTAGTTGTCTAAATGCATATGCAATTACCTTACCATGTTGTATCAGAACACATCCCAAACCTTGTTGCGAGGCATCGCTATATACTACAAATCCTCTATTACCAGTAGGGATGCCTAACACTAGAGCTAATGTCAATCTATCTTTTAATTCATCAAAACTGTCCTGATAGGCTTTAAACCACTGAAATGGTACATTTTTCCAAAGTAATTTAGTCAAATGAGCAGCTATTAGTGAAAATCCCTCAACAAATCAATGATAATACCCAGCTAATCCTAGGAAATTTTGAATTTCTGTAACATTCTTTGGGGTGTCCCATTTTACTATTGCTTTAATTTATTTGGATCCACCTCTATGTCCTTTTCAAAAACTATATGTCCTAAAAATACCACATCGTCAATCTAGAACTCGCACTTGTTTAATTTAGCAAATAGTTATTTTTCTCTCAAAATTTGCAGCACAATCCTTAAGTGTTATTCATGCTCCTCTTTGATCCTTGAATACACCAGTATGTCATCAATGAACACAATTACAAATTTGTTTAAGTAAGGCTGGAACACTTTGTTCATAAGAGCCATAACCGCAGCTGGTGCATTAGTCAAACCAAATGGCATCACCAAAAATTCATAATGCCCATACTTGGTTCGAAAAGCTGTCTTCGGTACATCTGAGTTTGCAATTTTGAGCTGATAATATCCTGATTTGAGGTTCATTTTTGAAAACACCCGTGCTCATTGTAATTGGTCAAACTAATAATCTATTCTTGGTAAATGATACATATTCTTCACAGTGACCCGATTTAACTGCCTGTAATCAATACACAGCCTTATTGTCCCTTCTTTCTTTTTAACAAACAATACTGGAGCACCCCATGGTGATACACTAGGTCTGATAAATCCTTTTTTAAGTAATTCCTGCATTTGGGTCTTTAATTCTCTTAACTCAGTTGGAGCCATCCTATCAGGTGGTATGGATATCGATGCAGTTCCTGGGATTAACTCAATGGTGAATTCTATCTCTCTATTAGGTGGCAAACCATGTAAGTTAGCTGGAAACACATCTAGAAACTCATTCACCATGAAAATATTCTTAAGTAATTCATTTGTTAACCTTGTGTCTACCACATGTGATAAATAAGCCTCACAACCACTTTTAATCATGCAAAAAGCCTTGATAGCAGAAACTAAACATGCAAGTAAAATTTGCCTTTCCCCTTGAAACACAACCCTTGTATGATTTAAAGATTCCATAACAACTTCCTTAGTAAAACAATTCACTATTGCATGATATTTAGATAACCAGCCCATACCCAGTATCACATCAAATTCACGTAGTGGCAATGGTACTAGATCAACATTTAACTCCACGTCATCAATGTGAATCACACAATCATAACATACCTTATCCACAATCATCACCTCTCTTAAAGGAGTACTAACACATAGATCAAAGCCTAAAGGTTGATGCTTACTACATAATTGTGATGCCATGTTTTATGAAATGAATGAATGTGTGGAGCCAGGATCAATCAATGAATTGACTTCTAAATCATGGAGAAAAATTTTATGAGCGATTACTCTTGGAGCAGCAATAGCTTCTTACCTAGTTATGGCAAATACTCTGGCCTGTGTCGGGGGTCTAGAACTCTGAGCCCTCTAATCTACTCATACCTTAGCCAATTGTGGTTGTTTGACCTCTGCTTTTGCCTCTACCATATGACACTCCAACTCCACTTGCCTTTGAAACTTCAATTGTGTGCTCTGATATAACTATGCCTTTGCCTCCCATTGACATTCTAGATTTTCCTAGACAATTTCTAAGCATATGATCAAGAGACCTACAAAGGTAGCATCCCCCCAGTCAATTTTCTACATTCACCTATAAGTTGCCTGCTACAATGTACATATGAAGGTCACTGTTGCATAACTTGACCATGACCTCTGCCCACATAAGATGAAAGTCCTAATCCTCTACCTCTATAGTTAGAGTAACCACCCATAGCACTGAACTGTGATGGCATATGATCTCCACGTTTGCCTTTCTTTCTGTTAAATCCCTCATAAACTCAGTAGTCTTTCTATTTACTCGTTGCTCCATCCTTTCTTTTTCTAATCTTTCCACCTTGATTGCAGCAGCTTTTAGTTGACTATAAGTTTGAAGATCTGCAACTATGATCTTACTTTTAATTTCATATCTTAGTCCTTCCTTAAATTTTTGACATCTATCTTTATCAGTAGCTACCATGAAGGACGCAGAACGTGATAATTGATTGAATTTTAGCTCATATTAAGCTATAGTCATCTGCTCCTACTTTAGGTTCAAAAACTCTATTCTTTTATCATCTTTATATACTTTTGGCATGTAATTGTTATTGAACTCACAAAGAAAGTTATCCCATGTAAGCACTGGAGGTTGGGCCCACCAATCATATGCATCCCCTTGTAATAGTGATACTGCATAATCAAACTTTTCTTCTGATGTGCATTTCATGAAGTTTAAAACTCTTTGTGTTCTTTTTAGCCATGCCTCTGCCACTGATGGATTTATGGTACCACTGAAGTCAACTGCACCCTATTTTCTTAATTTATCATACCTTCTCTCACTTTGAATTTTTGTGCCTTGCATTGTTGGTTCACCAATTCTATGTTGTGGTTGACTATGAGATATGTGTTGTGCATAAGAATGTGTAGGAGATCTAACTCTATCAGCAGGTAGATCTCTTAATGGTGGACATGATGCTTCTATGGAATGCAAATCAGCTAACTCCTCTTTCCTTGGTGAGCCATAGGTACTACCATAACTACCTTCTGCTAATGCCTTATAGACATATAAGACTATGTCATATGATAATGCAAAATAGTGTAAATGTCATGTCATGTTCATATATATGCCCCTATATGACCTATCCTTGCTCTAGTACTAATAACTGTAACAACCATTTTCATTTACAAACTCATATCATTCATGTCCAAAATACATATGCATAAAGGTTTTATCCATCCTACACACACAATCCAACATGTATTTGATGTACATATATGTATATGACACAAGGAGAGAGAGAGTTAGGATTCAACCGACGACCTATGGTCCATATGTCTCAATGTAAAACTCAAAGCACCAAAGTGTCCAATTCCTATTCTTCAGTATCTGAAAAAAAATTTTGCAATTTGGTCAGTCGCAACTCAGTGAATAAAAACAATAATCAAATTCTCATGGCATAATTCATAATCAAATATCATCAAGATGCATTGCAAGTATAACAATTGACTATGCAAGTGCAAATGCAATAGCTTTATTTTTTTCGTGACCATGCAAGGCAAACATTACTCCCAGGATATTCATGTGATTCATGTAACATATGATTTGGGACCTATTAGTCCATCTTCCTGTAATTCATTTGACATATCAATTAGGACCTATTGGTCCATCTTCCTGTAATTCATTTTGACATATGATTTGGGACCTATTGGTCCATTTTCGACGTGATTTGCAAGTGTTTGATAAGTCGGTCACAATGCCCTTTTAGTTCCATGTGCAAGTGCTTATTCACAAATGATATGTCAAGTAATCGTTAAGAGCATTTGATTCTCACTTGGCCTGTGTTCCCATGTAACATGTAACAATTCAGTCATTCTCACTTGACTTATATTTTAATGTAACATGTAACAATTCAATCATATATACATGTAATAGAACATAATCATATCATACAATTATCACATACACCCATTGAATCCAATTATGGTTTTTACTCACTTTTTTATGTTACTGACCTTTATGGTAGGTTTGGTTCTCTCCCTAGGGATTCCTCAAAGTTTTGAGATCCTAGAATTTGATACATACATGGTTATAAGTATGTCAAAATGATTATGAATGCTTGGGATGCAGTTATGGTATGATCCATGCAAGTGGACCTAGTGTTTATGCATATATTCCTAATAGGGTAACCTGAGCTCGCTACACTCTCACACTAATAGCTTTAGATATACTGATCAAAATGACTTGATTCTTTTTTTCTAACTAACTAGACACATAATGAGAGAACATATTCAAATTTCAGGTCAATATCAAACACACACAAAATGTGGTGAATTTTTAAATATTGCCCTATAGCAGTGTCCTTTCAGTCTGAGTAGGTCTTACTCTCTTGGGTGTATCTCAAATTGTACAAATCTAATTGCAATAATAATCTGCTATCAGTTACAAAACATATAAAGGAACATTTTGCATGTTGTACTCATTGTCTAATTCAGTCTATAAGGTCACCAAAACAAAGGACCAATCTCAGGGTGAGTAGGTTTGTAACATGTTGACAACCAGTCATGAAGAAGGAATAATATCTCAACAACCATGCTAGATTTGGCATAAAAATATTTCAAAGAAATGTATGTCAGACATAAATATACAACTTTAAAGTTTGGACCATCATCAAATTCTGAATCTATGGCATCAAATACTTGGAAAACATATTCAAAAGAAAGGTGGGTTTCACCCTGGTATATAGTCAGTCCCAATCAATAAGGCATAATTCTTTCCACACAGCAAATCAATCAAAACTGTTTTGCAAGTGTTTAGAGAGGACATAACGCTACAAATTTCATGTTTTACACTTTGTCAAAATCAGAACATAAAGCAATCAAAATATAAGAAAATAGAAAACTAAGATCATCTCGGTACGGATTTAACCTAGTCCTACTAAAGGAGTCATATCTCCTCACATACAGAAAATCAAGCAAAACTATTTGTAAAAATTTATATGAGACATAAAGCTACAACTTTCATATTTTGCACTTTCCCTAATTCCTCTTCTAGGGTTATGAAATCATGGGTGCAAATTTTTGCTCTAACAGCAAAATCAACAGAATCAGCTCTTGTTCTATTGGTTTATAACTCCCATCCAAGGGCTCTACTTCAATTACTCTATAATTCTCACTAACCATGCATGATTAATATGTCATGAGAGGTTAATTTCAGTTGAGAATAAGATAAATTAACTTACCTACTGGCCTAGAATTAGAAAACTTTAGGCAGCTCACTCTTCTCCCTCTCTTCTTCTTCTTCTTCCTTAGATCTCTCACTCTCTTTCTGCAATACCTTCTTACTTGCCCCTCAATTCTACCCTAATTAGCAGATATAAACTTACTATAATAATATAAAATCATGGTGCTTCATTTCCATTGGTTGGAAGGTCACTTTTCCTCTTTTAGTCCCTTTTCTTCACTCCTTAAGCACCTTCATCCATCTCTTAATCCCTAAATGCTCCTTATACTTTCAATTAAGCTCTAAAACACCATTATTTATGATACAATAACATGTACACAACATAAAACAATTTTCCATGCAACTATACAAACACAACATATATGTTCAAGTGTTCCAAATATAACGGTGCAAGTGTCATTGTCATGCTTCTACAAATCGCATGACTAAATGATCATTTATCCAATGCATAAGTTCATATGAGATTTCATATCATTTATGCAATGAATATATTCATATGATAATGCCAATGAATATGGATAGGGAAGTTATATGTTTTCACTAAACCTCTTTGTGATGAAAGGATGAAACTTATCAAAAGGGAACTTGGAATGATATATGATAATACCTTATAATAGCTACAGTTAAGTTCATCCCTTTCTTAATTTTCCTTTTGAACTTTATTGCATTTATTGTTATTTGTTCACTATTAAAGATTTAAGTTTGATAGACTAAAAGTTTTAACTATGAATATTTATGATTAACTTGTCCAAATTTCAGTTGAATTCTAACTTGTCCAAATTTTAGTTGAATTCATGATCATCTCATTAAATTTGATTGAAAATATTTATCAATTATGTTTAAATGTTCTATTGTTTAATTAAAATATTGGTTCCAACTATGTTTGACTAAAGAACATGTTCAACAACCATTTAATTACATGTGAAGTCCTTTTTTTTTTTATTCTATTAACCTCTATGATCATTGTGAATCATCAACAATGTTGTCATCTTTTCCATGGTCGTTTCAAACTTGCCAGTGTCATTCACTAAGCAACTTGCAAGTTTATGCTAATGATCTTGTCCAATAGTCATTGGTGCACTTGGTATAGTTGTTAGACATCCCCAACAACCATTTTTTTAAAAAACATAAAGGGAGAGATTTGCCCATTAAATTTCTATTTAAACCCTGTTAACCCTAAATCATTTTTTCTATATGTTCTTGCTTTGCATCTTCCACATCTCTCTTAGTTTTTGATGCATAATTTTTGCTAATCACACTCACCATGGCACCTAAAACTGGAACCACTAAGAGATTCAAGCAATTTGCTAGAAAAGAACCCCCAACCATCCTCCTCTCGATCTAGTTTTGACACTTTGGAAAACCTTGCATTTATGTTGGCTCAATAGAAAAAGAGAGCTACAAAATCATCAAATGTGAACTTACAACAAAGAAAGAAAGCCAAAGCAACCTATGAATCAAAAGGAAAGGGGAAGGCACCTAAAACAGAGTAATAACCTAATCCTTGTCAAAGGAAGCAACTGTTGTAATGATTCATCAATTGCACCTAATGAATGATAAAGAGAACGAAATGGCTCACAAATTACTAAGCAGACAATTGTGTGGCAGAAAATTTTTAGATTGGAATGACCTTCAGAGACGTTATATAGTATACCAAGTGGAGGAGCTCATGATTGGCAATAGATAGGAATTGTTTTGCTGCATCAAAGAAACCCTTCTACTTGGAGTTAATAGTAGAGTTCCTTATAACCCTAAAAGTTCTAAGAAATGACTATGAAGTGTATATTGAACTTGGCACCATTAAATTTATATTTATTAGAAAGAAATACAAGGTTTGTCAAAATGTTTTGGCTAGATTTTTTGATGATGCAAATAATAGTTTAATAAAGCCTCCTTTAACCTTTAAAATTAAAGTCAATCAATTTTGGAAGTCAATTACTAATGGAACTATAAACTACAATAACAACAATAGCAAACCCTTAAAGATTAAAAGCCATGCTTTAAGGATTGCCTATCGCTTCATCATTTAGAACATCAATGGTGGGCGTCAATCAAATGGAAACTGTACCATGATGGATTTATCTATCTATGGTGTATGAAGAATAAATAGAAGGCGAACACTTTTTGGCTACTGATGCAAAGAATTGGTGGTTAAATGGACAAATCAAATGCCTTTGTAATGGCCTATTGCATAATAAAGTTAGCAAAATTGGTTAAGGATATTCCCCCAACTGAGGAGGAACTTCAAAAAATAGAAACCATGCTAGATAAGTTGCCTACAAATGAACCCATTGGTTAGAAGATGTTGATAAGTATAAGTATCTTGCAAAGGTTAGACAATGGGGTGATCAAACTAGTGTTTGATGAAGGAGAAGTTCCTCAAGAAGAAGAAGAAAACGAGAATATTAAGGAAATGATTAGGGCTGAAGTTAAAGTTATAAAAGCTATTAGACCTAATAAGCCTGCTCCATTTACTCCATGTTTATCTCCTTTCAAGCAAAAAATTCTTGAGTAGTTGGAAGCACTTACTACTACTGTTAGAAGGGTTGCAACATCCTCTTCTTCCCTCTATCAAAAAGTGAACTAGCTGACATGCTAGTTGAAGGATGTAACTCAAACCCTTGATTGGATTGTTGAAGGGTTAAATTTGTAATCGGGGAATCCAATTAATCAAGAGCAACCAGTTGAATAGTCTGTAAAGAGTCAAGAATCCAAGGATCCTCCATCTACGAAACCAAATGTATCATTAGGGCTTAAGGAGCCTATAATACCTATAGAAACCATACAACCAACCCCTACTTCTCCTTCTAAAACCCCCTACCTTTCCTTCTAAAACCATTTCTCCTCATGATCCATCTGTATAATCTTTTATGCATTTCATTGTCTTTTTGAAAAGTGTAGCTGATGATGGACTAATCTTATATTTTTTAATAAATGAACAAGTTTTTCTATATACTCTTTTATGTGTTCTATGTGTTCTTTTGCCATGTATTACTTGTGTTAATGATCTTTACTTTAGGTTTTTTTTATAATGTCTAAGGGCGAGATAATTCTATGTAAAATGAGCAAAGGGGAGAGACATAAAAGATAAACATGATAATTTAACTAGTAACCTTAATAAGTTAATTGGGAGTTAAGAATTGATAACATGATATGATGTGCTATTAAACATTCTTATTCTTAGCCTTTGAAGTATTATTTGCCATCATAAAAAAAAAAGGGAGAATTTTGAACCTCTTAAGTTCTAAGCTCTTGTTTTGATGATTACAAACAAGCCTTAAGACTAACATTTGCCCAAGATTGTTTTTGTTAAACCTTGTAGGTACATCAATTCCTTCAACTTTAATGATTGGAAAAGAATTTTCTCTCAGCTTATTTAAGTAACTTAAAGTATTAAAATTTGAATCAAAGCAAACCCAGTTGAATTAGCCAACGGGTTTTACCTATTTTCAAAAGGCATTTGTTCAATGGGAGTTACTTCTTTCGCAATAGGTGATGGATAAGTGTTCTAGTGTGAGCTATGCTCAATAAACCTTACCATGGGTGTTATGTTTTTGTTGTGAGCTATGCTCAAGTATAAGTTATGTTCTTTGAACCTCAAAATGGCAATGTGATTTTGCAACAAGCACTAAACTCAACCTCGCAATCAGTGTTGTACTTTCGTAATGGGAATTGGAAAAGTGTTCTAGTTTGAGTAATGCACTTTGAACCTCAAAAATAGGAGTTGCATTCTCACAGCTGGCATTGCAAAAATGCTCTAGTGTAAGCCATACCATCAATAACTCCCAATGGGATACACTCAAATTATTAATAGGTGTTAAGATGTTTCTAACAGGCATTGCGGAAATTTCAACGAGTGTTAAATCGCTTATACAAATTTTAAAATCAGAGCACAAGGATCACATTTTCTAGAAATCAATAATAGGCATTGAGCAAACTCCCACAAGCATTGAGGTTAGAATCAATGACTATTGCTTATGTCCAATGACCATTGAAGAAAAAGTGAAATAAACATTTGAAAAAGTCAAGGAGGAGCCTTGAGCCAACTAATCTCAAATATCTAGTACTAATGAGTATTTTGAAAGGACTAATGCCCATTGAAGTAGAATGTTAACAAACAACCACTCGTTTGCTTAAAATCAACAGAGGTTGTTAACTTGGCAATGGGGCTGGAATTTCATCAACAGGTGATATTTGCTTATAGTTGTAATATGAAGTGATAGCTCTTTTTTAATGACTAGTTTCTTGTTCAGATTATAAAAAGGAACCACTCTTAATAGAAATAAATAAAAAACTATTCAATTAAGTGAGTAATCCATTACAAAAGTTATTCTTAACAAAAAAGGTTGTTGCATTATGAACATGAAGTGATTTAGCATCCAAAAAGGACATTCATTGATCAAGTTAGAGAGTGAACTAAAATAGCTATCTTTAAAATAAAATTCGAGAGATAAGCCTCTCTAGAACCTTTGTTACTTTATCACTCACATTAAGCATATCTTATGAAAGAACTTTAAGCATCCATTTTAGCTTGAATGAGAGTTCTTTTCTCCTAAAAGTGTAATAATCTCTTAGTTTGTAACTCAAAGTTAACAAACAATTTGAGAGTATCTCTTGTGAAAGGTTTAAGGTAGTACCTGGAAGCTACTTTAGGTTAAGATTAAGTAGTACTTGTGAACTACATGTTAGAGGTTGATAGTGCCTAAGAATCTATCACTTGTAAAGGCTTAGTAAGTGCCTAAAAAACTTACTTGTATAAAGATTGTTGATAGTACCTTAAGCTATCAAAATAGTGAAGCTTCTAATGGAAATACTAGAGGAGAGTACGTAGGCAAATTGTGTCAAATCTCTATAAATCTTACATGTTGATTCTTCATCTACTTCCACATTTAGTTTCAACTTAGAAATCCATTATTGCCTTATTAAACCCCTCTTTTAATACATTAAGGAATAACAGCTCTAAGCACAAAGCACATGCTTCGTACTCTACCATGTTGTTAGTGATGCTATAGTTTTTTTGCCATTGATAATAGCTCTCTAGAATCACTCCTACTACTACCTCTTTCTTGTTCACTGCCCTATTTAAGTACTTTCGCCATCATTAGTGTTCTATTACTCGTCGGCCTTCATCAAGAAATTGGGGAAGTTCCTACACCTCTTTTATAAATGGTCACTGCACTAAATATTCTGCAATTGTTTGGCTTTCAATTACCTAACTCATGACATGCTTAATATAAAACTTCATGAAAAGTATCAGCCATTTTACCAATTTTTCAGTTAGGGATAGGTCTTTGTATAAGTATTCAATCAGGTATAATTTTGAGATAACCTCTACTAAATAGGATTAGAAATAATACCATAGCTTTTTCATAGCCTATACCATTTCAAACAAATCTTTTTGACATGATTGTATTTTTCTTCATAAGGGACTAATTTCTTACTGAGTTAGTATACAACATGCTCATTCCCTTCGTTGTCCTATTGGGCCAACATTGCTCTTTCAAAACCTCTCCTCTATAGTTAAGTATAAGATCAAAGCTCTTCCTAACTTTGGTGGTCTCAACATTGGTGGGCAAGAAAAATACTCTTTTATCCATTCGAAGGCTATTTGTCATTGTTCATTTTATACCACTGATTGGTGTAACAGCCATATTCGTTTTACAAAACTCATATCATTCAGGTCGAAAATACATATGCATAAAGGTTTTATCCATCCTTCACACACAATCCAACATGTATTTTCATGCATATATATGTTGACTAATGTCATAACACGAGGAGAGAGAGAGAGTTGTGATTCAGCTAAAGACCTGTGGTCCATATATCTCAATGTAAAACTCAAAGCACCAAAGTGTCTAATTCCTATTCTTTAGTATCTGAAAAAAATTCCAATTTGGTGAGTCACAACTCAGTGAATAAACATAATCCATAATCCAATATCATCAAGAAACATTGCAAGTATAACAATTGACTATGCAAGTGCAAATGCAATAGCTTTGTTTTTGTCGAGATCATGCAAGGCAAACATTGCTCCCAAGATATTCATGTGATTCATGTAACATATGATTTGGGACCAATTGGTCTATCTTCCTGTAATTCATTTGACATATCATTTGGGACCTATTGGTCCATCTTTCTGTAATTCATTTGACATATGATTTGGGACCTATTGGTCCATCTTCCATGTGATTTGCAAGTGTTTGACAAGTCGGTCACAACGCCCTTTTAGTTCCATGTGCAAGTGCTTATTCACAAGTGATATGCCTAGTAATCGTTAAGAGCATTTGATTCTCACTTGGCATGTATTCCCATGTAACATGTAACAATTCAATCATATATACATGTAATAGAACATAATCATATTATTCCCATGTAACATGTAATAATTCAATCATATATACATGTAATAGAACATAATCATATTATTCCCATGTAACATGTAACAATTCAATGATTCTCACTTGACTTATATTTTCACGTAACATGTAACAATTCAATCATATATACATGTAACATAACATAATCATATTATTCCCATGTAACATGTAATAATTCAATCATTCTCACTTGACTTATATTTTCATGTAGCATGTAACAGTTCAATCATATATACATGTAATAGAACATAATCTTATTATACAATTATCACATACACCCATTGAATCCAATTATGGTTTTTACTCGCCTTTTGATGTTACCCACCTTTATGGTAGGTTTGGTTCTCTCTTTAGGGCTTCCTTAAAGTTTTGAGATCCTAGGATTTGATACATACATTGTTATAAGTATGTCAAAATGATTATGAATGTTTGGTATGCAGTTATGGTATGATCCATGCAAGTGGACCTAGTGTTTATGCATATATTCCTAATAGAGTAGCCTAAGCTTGCTACACTCTCACAGCAATAACTCTAGATATACTGATCCAAATGACTTGATTCTTTTTTTCTAACTAACTAGACACATAATGAGACAACATATTCAAATTTCAGGTCAATATCAGACATACACAAAATGTGGTGAATTTTTAAATGTTGCCCTATTGCAGTGTCCTCTTAGTCTGAGTAGGTCTTACTCTCTTGGGTGTATCTCAAATTGTACAAATCCAATTGCAATAATAATCTACCTTCAGTTATAAAACATATAAAGGAACATTTTTCATGTTTCACTCATTGTCTAATTCAGTTTATAAGGTTACCAAAACAAAGGACCAATCTCATGGTGAGCAGGTTTGTAACATGTTGACAACCAGTTATGAAGAAGGAACAATATCTCAACAACCATGGTAGATTTTGCATGAAAATATTTCAATTGAATGTATATCAGACATAAATATACAAATTTAAAGTTTGGACCATCATCAAATTCTGAATCTATGGCCATCAAATATTTGGAAAACAGATTTAAAAGAAAGGTGGGTTTCACCCTGGTACAGAGTCAGTCCCAATCAATGAGCCATAACTCTTTCCACACAGAAAATCAATCAAAACTGGTTTATAGGTGTTTATATAGGACATAAACCTACAAATTTCATGTTTTACACTTTGTCAAAATCAGAACATAAGGCCATCAAAATATAAGAAAACAGAAGACTGAGATCATTTCGGTTCGGATTTGACCTAGCCCTACTGAAGGAGTCATATCTCCTCACATACACAAAATCAAGCAAAACTGTTTCATACACACTTATATGAGACAAAAAGCTACAACTTTCATATTTTTCACTTTCCCTAATTCCTCTTCTAGTGTTATGAAATCATGGGTGTAAAATTCTGCTCTAACAGCAAAATCAACAGAATCAGCTCTTATTCTCTTGGTTTATAACTTCCATCCAAGAGCTCTACTACAAGTACTCCATAATTCTCACTAACCATGCATGATTAACATGTCATGAGAGGTTAATTTCAGTTGAGAAGAAGATAAATTAACTTACCTACTGTCCCAGAATTAGAAAACTTTAGGCAGCTCACTCTTCTCCCTCTCTTCTTCTTCTTCTTCTTCCTCTTCTTCTTCTTCTTCTTCTTCTTCTTCTTCTTCTTCTTCTTCTTCTTCTTCTTCTTCTTCTTCTTCTTTAGCTCTCTCTCACTCTCTTTCTGCAATACCTCCCAACTTACCCCTTAATTCTTCCCTAATTAGCAGATATAAACTTATTATAATAACATAAAATTATGGTGCTTCATTTCTACTGGTTGGAAGGTCATTTTTCCTCTTTTAGTCCATCTTCTTCACTCCTTAAGCACCTCCATCCACCTCTTAACCCCTAAATGCTCCTTATACTTTTAATTAAGCTCTAAAACACCATTATTTATGATTCTATAACATGCACATAACATAAAATAATTTGTCATGCAAATATACAAACACTACATATATGTTCAAGTGTCTCAAATATAACGGTGCAAGTGTCATTGTCATGCTTCTACAAATCGCATGACTAAATGATCATTTATCCAATGCATATGTTCATATGGGATTTCATATCATTTATGCAATGAATATGTTCATGTAATAATGCGAATGAATGTGGATAGGGATGTTACATTTTTTGTGGCACAAAATGAAGAAAGATGTAGCAGCCTATGTTTTAACATGGTTGACTTGTCAACATATCAAAACAGAACATCAAGCACAGACTAAAAAATTGAAACCATTGACAATTGCAATATGGAAATGGGAAAGAATAACCATGGACTTTGTCTATGGGTTATCGAGAACTTTGAAGAAGAATGATGCTATATAGGTGATCATTGATAGACTATCTATTTCAACTCACTTTTTGCCTATTCGATGGGGTAGTTCACATAAGCTCTTAACTAATAAATATGTGGTAGAAATTGTCAGATTAAATGGCATTCCAGTGTACATTGTATCAAATATAGATACTACATCTCAATTTTGGGTCAGTTTACAATAAGCTTTGGTACTAAGTTGAGTTTCAGTACTTCTTTTTATCCTTAAACATATGGGCAATCAAAAAAGGACAATTCAAACACTATATGAAAGAAAATGACGAACCTATCTATTGGAATAAAGATGGGATGAGTGTTTTAGAAGGGCTATAACTAGTGCAAGACACTCTGGACAAGGTGAAGGTAATCAAGAGCAAACTTATAACAGCACAAGATAGGCAAAAGAGCTAAGCATATCAACAGATAAGAGAAATGGAATATGAGGTGGGAGACAAAGAGTTCCTTCAAGTTTCACCATGGAAAGGAATAATTTTGATTTGGCAAGAAAGGGAACTGAGTCCTCAATACATTAGACCATATGAGATCATAACAAAATTGATGCATTGGCTTTCATGCTAGCACTACCACTAAAGATGACTCATATTCATTATGTATTTCGTGTGAGTATGCTCAAAGAGTATTGGTCTAATTTTGCATATATACTTAGGGATCCAGTAATGACAATTGCAGATGATATAAGTTATGTTGAAAAACTAGTGAAAATTTTTAGTTATAAGACAAAACAGCTACGAAATCAAGAATTCCCTTTGGTTAAATTGCTAGGGAGAAACCACTCATAAGAAAAGGCCAAATGGGAAACTGAAGATAACATGAAATGACAATATCCATATTTTTTTACAGGTTTTGAATTTTGAGGACAAAATTCTTTAAAAGAGGGGAAGGAATGTAACATCCTCATCCTTATTCATTACGATTTTCACGTAAATATATTCATTAAATAAATTATTTCAAATCCCATATGAACATATGTATTGGATATATGATCATTTGGATATGTGAATTGGATAAGCACGATGATGACATTTGCACCATTCAATTTGGGACATTTGAAGGAATATGTAATGTTTTTATACTTGCATGGCAAATTACCTTTTGTTGTGTGCAAGTTATAGAATAATAAATAATGATGTTTTAGAGTTTATTAAAATTATATGGAGCATATAGGGATTAAGAAATTGATGGAGGTGATGAAGGATTGAAGAAGAGGGGCTAAAAGATGAATATTGAACTTCCAACCAATGGTGGTGAGACACCATGATTTTATCCTATTAGGGTAGGTATAGAAATTAATTTTTATCTTTTAGGATAAGATTAGAGAGGCAAAATGTGAGGGACTACAAAAAATAGAAAGAAAGAAAGGAAAAAAGGAGGAAGAATAAGAAAGAGAGGAGTGAGCTAGCTTGGAAGAAACCCTAATCTTTATAGTTTTAGGAAAAGAGATAATTGATTTTATATTCTTCCCATATCAAGTTCCTCCATCGTGACATGTTAAATATGAATGATCAGGAACAATTATAGTATAATTTGAGGTAGAGCTGATGTATTGAGGTTAAAGCTTTAAAAAAAAAAAGTGCTAATTGTGTTGGTTTTGTTGTTAGAGCATATTTTGTACCCATAATTTAATAACCCTAAATAAGAATTATGGAAAGTACAAACCACAAAATTTGTAGCTTTATGGCCAATATAAATGCATGTGAAGCAGTTCTTCTTAATTTGGTGTGTGAGAGGAGATATGGCTCCTTCATTAGGGCTGGTTCATAACCAACTGAAATCTCCACAGTCTTTTTACTCCCATATATTTTGATGATCTTTTATGTTGATTTAGACAAAGTACAAAGTATGAAATTGGTAGAATTATATTTGCTCTAAATATATGTAAAGAAGTGTTTCTTGATTTGTTGTGTGAAAAGAGATATGGCTCAGTGATTATGACTAATCCTGAACCCGATGAAACCTCATTAGTCCTTTAATTAAAGTTGTGTGCATGTTATAGTATCATAAATAATAGTGTTTTAGAGCTTAATTAAAAGTATAAGGAGCATCTAGGAATTAGGAGATGGATGGAAGTGCTTAAGGAGTAAAGAAGAGGGACTAAAAGAGGAAAAGTGACCTTCCAACCAATGGAAATAAAACACCATGATTTTATATTATTACAATAAGTTTATATCTACTAATTAGGGTCAGAATTGAGGGGTAAATCATGGGTTATACAAGAAACAAAGAGAGAGCTAAGGAGGAAGAAGAAGAAGAAGAAGAAGAAGGAAAGGAAGAAGTGTGGGCTGCCTAAGGTTTTCCAATTCTGGAACAATAAATAAATAATTTACCTTCTTCTCAACTGAAATTAACCTCTCATGACATGTTAATCATGCATGGTTAGTGAGAATTATGGAGTAATTGAGGTAGAGCTCTTGGATGGAAGTTATAAACCAAGAGAACAAGAGTTGATTCTATTGATTTTGCTGTTAGAGTAGAATTTTGCACCCATAATTTCATAACCCTATAAAAGGAATTAGGGAAAGTACAAAACATGAAAGTTGTAGCCTTATGTCTCATATAAATTCATATGAAACAGTTTTACTTGATTCTGTATGTGTGAAGAGATATGACCCCTTCAGCATGACTAGGTCAAATTCGAACCAAGATTATCTCAGTCTTCTGTTTTCTTATATTTTGATGGCTTTATGTTCTGATTTTGACAGAGTGCAAACCATGAAACTTGTTGGGTTATATTCCCTCTAAATACCTATTAAGCAATTTTGATTAATTTGCTGTGTGGAAAGAGATATGGCTCATTGATTAGGATTGACTTTGTACCCAGATGACACACCACCTTTCTTTTAATTCTGTTTTCCAAGAATTTGATGATGGTCCAAACTTGAAAGTTGTATATTTATGTCTGATATACATACCTATGAAATATTGTTGCCAAATCCAATATGGTTGCTAAGATATTGTCCCTTTATCATGACTCATTGTCAACATGTTATGAACCTACTTGTCTAGAGATTGGTCCTTTATTTTGGTGATCTTATAGACTAAACTAGATAATGAGTAAAAACATGAAAAATGTTAATTTACATGTTTTGTAACTGATGGTAGATTATTATTGCAATTGGATTTGTACAATTTGAAATACACCGAAAAGAGTAAGACCTACTCAGACTGAGAGGACACTGCAATAAGGCAACATTTAAAAATTCACTTCATTTTATGTGTATCTGATATTAGCCTGAAATTAGAATATGTTCTCCCACTATATGTCTAGTTTGTTTAAAAAAGAATCAAGCCATTTGGATAAGTATATTGCGAGTTATTGTTGTGACCGTGTAGCAAGCTCAAGCTGCCATATAAGGAAAATATGTATAACCACTAGGTACACTTGCATGAATCATGCCATAACTGCATACCAATTATTCATAATCATTTTGATATACTTATACCCATGTATGTATCAAATGTTAGGATCTCAATACTTTGAAGAAGCCTACCATTAAAGTTGGTCACATAAAAAGGTGAGTAGAAACAATAATTGGATTCAATGTGTGTGAGTAGAAACAATAATTGGATTCAATGTGTGTGAGTAGAAACAATAATTGGATTCAATGTATGTGAGTAGAAACAATAATTGGATTCAATGTGTGTGAGTAGAAATAATAATTGGGTTCAATGTGTATGAGTAGAAACAATAATTGGATTCAATGTGTGTAAGTAGAAACAATAATTGGGTTTAATGTGTGTGAGTAGAAACAATAATTGGATTCAATAGGTGTATGTGATAATTGTATGATATGATTATACTCTATTACATGTATATATGATTGAATTGTTACATGTTACATGGGAAAAATATGATTATGTTCTATTACATGTATATATGATTGAATTGTTACGTGTTACATGGGAATACAGGCCAAGTGAAAATTAAATGCTCTTAACGATTACTTGGCATATCATTTGTGAATAAGCATTTGCATATGGAACTAAAAGGGGCATTGTGACCGACTTGTCAAACACTTGCAAATCACAGGAGGATGGACCAATAGGTCCCAAGTCATATGTCAAATGAATTATAGGAAGATGGACCAATAGGTCCCAAATCATATGTCAAATGAATTACAGGAAGATGGACCAACAGGTCCCAAATCATATGTTACATGAATCACATGAATATCTTGGGAGCAATGTTTGCCTTGCTCGATCATGACAAAAACAAAGCTATTGCATTTGCACTTGCATAGTCAATTGTTATACTTGCAATGTATCTTGATGATATTTGATTATAGATTATGCCATGAGAATTTGATTATTATTTTTATTC
>CATIWR010028548.1:0-14329 GCA_949677035.1 Omphalea diandra
GAAACTATACTGTTCTATATATATATATATATATATATATATATATATATATATATATATATATATATATATATATATATATATATATATATATATATATATATATACATTACTGTGAAATATTATAGCTAAATTTAGCATGACTGTTGAGATATTGCCCCTTCATCATGACTGATGAAGTTTTATTGATGTGATCACTTAAATGATTACTCATGCAAAGTTTCACTTACTTTTGCTTTTATTGATGTGATTAAGTTTTTTGATGCTTAAATAACAATTTTAATGCGAAATTACGAAACTCCTGTAATTCCTTACTTGTTTTTGCTTAAATAGATATTCAAGCAAATTTCTGCTTTTGTTTGCTCTTTTTTTTTTATGCGATGATGTTATATGAGTCTTAAATAGCAATTCTAAGGTAAAAAAACACATACACTTCATTTTCTCTTCTTTATGGGGTAACTCGTGCAAATTCCTTACTTTTGCTTAAATGGTTACTTGCGCTCACTTTCGATTTCTTTTGCTTTTATTGATGTGGTGATGTTATTCATGATTTAAAAAGTAATTACAATGCAAAAAACAAAGGCGCTTTGTTTTCACATTTTTTTGGGGTAACTTATGCAATTCCCCACTATTGCTTAAATGGTTACTCGTGCAAGCATTTCGCTTTCTTTTATTTTTATTTATGTGATGACATTATTTGTGGTTTAAATAGCACTTCTAATGCAAAAAACAGAAATTTCATTTTCACATCTTTATGGAGTAACTCGTGTTATTCCATTCTCACTGTTACTTAAATGGTTACTTGTGCAAGGTTTTTCGTACTTTTGCAATTGCTAATGTGATGAAGTTATTTGAGGCTTAATAGCAATTCTAATGCAAAAAACACACTTCATTTTCACATATTTGTAGGATAACTCGTGCAATTCCTTACTTTTGCTTAAAAGGTTACTCATCCTGGCTTTCGATTTCTTTTGATTTTTATTAATGCAATGATGCTATTTGAGGTTTAAATAGAAATTGTAATGCAAAAAACACCTGCACTTCAATTTCAAATCTTTGTGGGGTAACTCATTTTATACCTTGCTCACTTTTGCTTAAAAGAATACTAGTGCAGACTTTTGTTTTCTTTTGGTTTTATTAATGTGATAATGTTATTCGAGGTTTAAATGGCAATTCTAATGCAAAAAATAAATACACTTTGTGTTCACATTTTTTTGGGATAACTCATGCAATTCCTTACTCAATTTTGCTTAAATTATTATTGAAAACATTTGCTTTCTTTTCCTTTTATTGATGTGATGATGTTATTCGAGGTTTATATAAGAATTCTAATGCAAAAAATTGATACATTTCAATTTCACATCTTTATGGAGTAAATCATGTAATTCCTTTCTCACTATTGCAAAAATGGTTACTCATGCAAAGTTTTGCTTACTTTTGCTATTGTTGATGTGATGAAGTTATATGAGGCTTAAATAGCAATTCTAATGTAAAAAACACATATGTTTCGTTTTAGCATATTTGTAGGGTAACTTGTGCAATTCCTTACTCACTTTTGATTAAATTGATGTTTCTGCAAACTTCCACCCTCTTTTTGCTTTATTTGATGCGATGATGTTATCTGAGGCTTAAATAGTAATTCTAAAGGAAAACATCACATACACTTTGTTTTCGCAAATTTATGGGGTCGCTTATGCAATTCCTTTCTCACTTTGTTTAAATGGTTTATCATGTAAATTTTTGACTGTTCTTGCTTTTATTAATTTAATGAAGTTATCGAAAGTTTAAATAGCAATTCTAAAGCAAAAAAAGAATATACACTTCATTTTCACATCATTATGGGGTAACTAGAGCAATTGCTAAACTAAATTTTACTTAAATTGTTACTTATGCAAACTTTCGATTTCTTTTACTTTTACTATTTTAATGATGTTATCTATAGTTTAAATAGCAATTTAATGCAAAAAAAACATAAACTTTGTTTTCACATCTTTATGGGATAACTCGTGCAATTCCTTATTCACTTTGGCTTAAATGGTTATTTGAGCTAGCTTCTGATTGCTTTTGCACTTATTGATGTTATGACATTAATTAAGGTTTAATAGCAATTCTAATACAAAAAAAAATGTACACTTCATTTTAACATCTTTGTGGGGTAACTCGTGCAATTCTTAACTCACTTTTGCATAAATGGTTACTCATGCAAACTTTCAAATTTTGTTACTTTTATTATTGTGATGATGTTATATGAGATTTAAATAGCAATTCTAATGCAAAAAACACATACACTTCATTTTCACATCTTTGTTGGGTGACTCGAGCAATTCATTACTCACTTTTACTTAAATGGTTAGTCATGCAAACATGCACTTTCTTTTGCTTTTTTTGATGTGATGATGTTATTTGTAGCTAAACTACCAATTCAAAAGCAAAAACACACATAACCTTAGTTTTCACATCTTTGTAGGGTAACTCGTGCAATTCCTTACTCACTTTTGCTTAAATAATTACTCATGAAAACTTCCACTTTCTTTTGCTTTTTTTTTTTGATGCGATGATGTTATCTAAGGCTTAAATAACAATTCTAAAGCAATAAACACATACATGTCATTTTCACATCTTTGTGGGGTAAGTTGTGCAATTTCGTACTCACTTTTAATTAAAAGGTTACTCATGCAAACTTTCGCTTTCTTTCACTTTTATTGATGTGCTAATGTTATTCAATATTTTAATAGCAATTTCAATGCAGCAAAAAAAAAAAAAACACTTTGTTTTTACATTTTTTTTAAGGTAACTTGTGCACTTCCTTACTCATTATTGTTTAAATCATCACTCATTTTTGCTTTCGATTTATTTTGCTTTTTATTGATGTGATGATTTTATCCAAGGTTTAAATAGCAATTGTAATGCAAAAAATACATACGCTTCATTTTTGAATCTTTGTAGGTTAGTAGTGTAAACTTTTGCTTAAAAGGTTAATAATGCAAAATTTCACTTCGTTTTGGATTTATTGATGTGATGATGTTGTTCGAGGTTCAAATAGCAATTCCAATGCAAAAAACAAATACATTTTGTGTTCAAATTTTTTTGAGGTAACTAGTGTGATTCCTTACTCATTTTTGCTTAAATAGTTACTCATGAAAACTTTCGCTTTCTTTTACTTTTATTGATGTGATGAAGTTATCTGAGGTTTAAATAACAATTCTAAAACAAAAAACACAAACATTTCATTTTCACAGCTTTAAGGAGTAATTCGTGTAATTCCTTTTTCATTATTGCTTAAGTGGTTACTCATGCAAAGTTTTGATTACTTTTGCTTTTGTTAATGTGATTAAGTTATCTGAGGATTAAATAGCAATTCTAATGTAAAAAAAATATACACTTCATTTTACCATATTTGTAGGGCAACTCATGCAATTCCTTACGTACTTTTGCTTAAAATAGATGCTCACACAAACTTTCACTTTCTTTTGCTTTAGTTGATGCGATGATGTTATTTAAGGCTTAAATAGCAATTTTAAGGGAAAACACACATACATTTAGTTTTAACTTCTTTGTGTGGTGACTTGTGCAACTCCTTTCTCACTTTTGCTTAAATGGTTAATTGCACAAACATTCAAATTTTCTTGCTTTTAATATTATGATGATGTTATCGAAGGTTTAAATAGCAATTCAAAGGAAAAAAAATGCATACTCTTCATTTTCACATCATTGTGGGGGTACTCGTTGAATTCCTAACTCGCTTTTCCTGAAGTGGTTACTAGTACAAACTTTTGATTTCTTTTATTATTGTTGTGATGATGTTATCTGAGGTTTAAATAGCAATTTTAATGCAAAAAATACAAACTTTATTTTCACATCTTTGTGTGATAACTCGTGCAATTCTTTACTTACTTTTGCTTAATTAGTTATTCGAGCTAGCCTCTGATTGCTTTTCCATTTGTTGATGTGATGATGTTATTCGAGGTTTAAATAACAATTATAATGCCAAAAACATACACTACATTTTCACATCTTTCTAGGATAGGTCGAGCAATTATTAACAAACTTTTGCTTAAATGATTTCTCGTGCAAACATTCAATTTCTTTTACTTTTATTGTTGTGATGATGTTAACCAAGGTTTAAATAGTAATTCTAATTCAAAAAACACCTGCACTTCATTTTCACATCTTTAAGGGGCAACTCGTGCAATTCATTACTCTCTTATCCATAAATGGTTACTCATGCAAACTTCCACTTTCTTTTGCTTTTTTTGATGCAATGATTTTATCTGGTGCTAAACAAGCAATTCTAAATAAAAAACACACATACACTTCATTTTCATATCTCTATGGGGTAACTCATGTAATTCCTTACACACTTTTGCTTAAATAGTTACTTGTGCAAACTTCCACTTTCTTTTGCTTTTTTTTTGAAGTGATGATGTTAGTCAAGGCTTAAATAGCAACTTTAAAGTAAAAAAAAAAAAAAAACACACATACATTTCATTTTCAAATATTTATGGGGTAACTCGTGCAATTTCTTACTCACTTTTGCTTAAAAGGCTACTAGTGTAAACTTTTGCTTTCTTTTTATTTTATTGATGTGGTGATGTTATTCAAAATTCAAATACCAATTCCAATGAAAAAAAAGGCCTTATTTTCACATTTTTTAGGGTAACTTGTGTAATTGCTTACAATTGCTTAAATGGTTACTCATGCAAACTTTTTCACTTTCATTTGCTTTTATTGATGTGATGATGTTATATGAGGTTTAAATAACAATTCTAATGCAAAAAACACATACACTTCATTTTTAGATCTTTATGGAATAACTCGTGTAATTCCTTTCTCATTATTGCTTAAATGGTTACTCATGCGAAGTTTTGCTTGCGTTTGCCTTTATTGATGCAATGAAGTTTTTTATGCTTAAATAACAATTTTAATGCAAAAAACACATGCACTTCAGTTTTGCATCTTTGTTAGGTAACTTGTGTCATTCCTTACTAACATTTGCTAAAATAGTTACTCATTTTCATATCTTTGTGGGGTAAGTCGTGCAACTTTTTAGTCACTTTTTCTTAATAGGTTACTAGTGCAAACTTTTGTTTTCTTTGCTTTTAGTGATGTGGTGATGTTATTCAAGATTTAAATAGCAATTGCAAAGTAAAAAAAAAAAAGACCTTTTTACAAATTTTTTTAGGGTAACTCGTGCAATTCCTTACTATTGCTTAAATGGCGACTCATGCAAACTTTCACTTTCTTTTGCTTTTATTGATGTGATGATGTCATCTAAGGTTTAAATAGCAATTCAAATGCAAAAAACACAAACACTTCATTTTCACATCTTTATGAAGTAACTTGTCTAATTCCCTTCTCATTATTGCTTAAATTGTTACTCGTGCAAAGTTTTGCTTTCTTTTGCATTTTTGATGTGATGAAGTTATCTGAAGTTTAAATAGCAATTCCAATGCAAAAAACAAATACACTTCATTCTCACAAATCTATAGGGTAACTTGTGCAATTCCTTACTAACTTTTTGACTAAATCAAGGCTTGTGCAAACTTCCACTTTCTTTTGCTTTATTTGATGCAATGTTATCTGAGGCTTAAATAGCAATTCTAAAGGAAAGAAACACATACACTTTATTTTCACTTTTTTGTTGGTAACTCATGTAATTCCTTTCTCACTTTTGCTTAATTGGTTACACGTGCAAACTTTCAATTTTTTTTTTTTTGCTTTTATTAATGTGATGATGTTATCAGAGATTTAAATAGCAATTTTTAAGCAAAAAACACAAACTCTTCATTTTCACATCATTGTGGGGTAACTCGTGGAATTCCTAACTCACTTTTGCATAAATGATTGCTGGTGCAAGCTTTTCATTTTCTTTTACATTTATTTTTGTGATGATGTTATATGAGGTTTAAATAACAATTTTAATACAAAAAACACAAACTTCATTTTCAAATCTTTGTGGGGTAACTCATGTAATTCCTTACTTACTTTTGCTTAAACTATTATTCGAGCTAGCTTCTTATTACTTTTGCATTTATTGATATAATGATGCTATTTGAGGTTTAAATAGAAATTATAATACAAAAAACATACACTTTATTTTCACATCATTGTGGGGTAACCCATGCAATTCTTAACTCAGTTTTGCTTAAACGGTTACTCGTTCAAACTCCTAATTTCTTTAACTTTTATTATTGTGATTATTCGACGGTTAAAAAATAATTCTAATGCAAAAAACACATGTACTTCATTTTTGCTTCTTTAGGGGGTAACTTATGCAATTCATTACTCACTTTTTCATAAATGGTTACTCATGCAAACTTTCACTTCCTTTTGTTTTTTTTATGTGATAATCTTAACTGAGGCTAAACTAGCAATTATAAAGCAAAAACACACATATACTTCATTTTCACATCTTTGTGGGGCAACTCGTGCAATTCATTACTCACTTATCCATAAATGGTTACTCGTGCAAACTTTTACTTTCTTTTGTTTTTTTTTTGATGCGATGATATTATCTGATGCTAAACTAGTAATTCTAAATAAAAAAACACGCATACACTTCATTTTCACATCTCTGTAAGGTAACTAGTGTAATTCCTTACTCATTTTTGCTTAAATAGTTACTCGTACAAACTTCCACTTTCTTTTGCTTTTTTTTTTTAAAGCGATGATGTTATCTAAGGCTTAAATAGCAACTCTAAAGCAAAAAACATATACACTTCATTTTCACATATTTTATTGGGTAACTAGTGCAATTTTTTACGCACTTTTGCTTTTATTGATGTGGTGATGTTATTCAAAATTCAAATACAAATTCTAATGCAAAAAAAAAAAAAAGGCCATGTTTTCACATTTTTTAGGGTAACTTGTACAATTGCTTAAATGGTTACTCATACAAATTTGTCACTTTCATTTGCTTTTATTGATGTGATGATGTTATATGAGATTTAAATACCGATTCTAATGCAAAAAAACATACACTTCGTTTTCAGATCTTTATGGAATAGCTTGTCTAATTCCTTTCTCACTATTGCTTAAATAGTTACTTGTGCAAAGTTTTTCTTACTTTTGCCTTTATTAATGCGATGAAGTTTTATGCGTAAATAACAATTTTAATGCAAAAAACACATGCACTTCAGTTTTGCATCATTGTTAGGCAACTTGTGTCATTCCTTACTAACTTTTGTTAAAATAGTTACTCATGCAAACTTCCATTTTCTTTTACTTTTTTTTTATGCGATGATGTTGTCTTAGTCTTAAATAGCAATTCTAAAGGAAAAAACACATAGACTTCATTTTCACATCTTTTTGGGGTAACTCGTGCAATCCCTTACTTTTGCTTAAATGGTTACTTTGTTAGCATTTGATTTTTGTTGCTTTTATTAATGTGGTGATGTTATTCAAGATTTAAATAACAATTCCAATGCAATATATATATATATATATATATATATATAGGCACACACACACACACCCACCCACCTTGTTTTCACATTTTTTTGGGGTAACTCGTGCAATTCCTTACTATTGGTTAAATGGTTACTTATGCAATAGTAAGGAATTTTGCTTTCTTTTGCTTTTATTGATGTGATGGTGTTACCTAAGGTTCAAATAGCAATTCTAATGCAAAAAATACATGCACATTGTTTTCACATCTTTGTGCAGTAACTCATGTAATTCCTTTCTCACTATTGCTTAAATGGTTACTCGTGCAAAGTTTTGCTTGCTTTTTGCTTTTATTGATGCGATGAAGTTTTTTGATGATTAAATAACAATTTTAATGAAAAAAAAATGCACTTCATTTTTGTATCTTTGTTAGGTAACTTGTGTAATTCCTTACTCAATTTTGCTTAAATAGTTACTCATGCAAACTTCCATTTTCTTTTAATTTTTTTGATGCGATGATGGTATCTGAGTCTTGAATTGTAATTCTAAAACTAAAAGCACATACACTTCATTTTCACATCTTTTTGTGTATCCCATGCAATTCCTTACTTTTGCTTAAATGGTTACTCATGCTATCTTTCTATTTCTATTGCTTTTATTAGTGTGGTGATGTTATTCAGATTTAAATGGAAATTCTAATGCAAAAAAAAAAAAAAAAACACCTTTTTGTCACATTTTTTTGGGGTTAACTCATGCAATTTCTTACTATTGCTTAAATGGTTACTCGTGCAAACTTTTTGCTTTCTTTTGCTTTTATTGATGTGATGATGTTATTTGAGGTTCAAATATCAGTTTTAATGCAAAAAACACATACACTTTGTTTTCACATCTTTGTGTAGTAACTCATGTAATTCGTTTCTCACTATTGCTTAAAATGGTTATTCGCGCAAAGTTCTGCTTGCCTTTTGCTTTTATTGATGAGATGAAGTTTTTTTATGCTTAAATAACAATTTTAATGCAAAAAACACATGCACTTCATTTTTGCATCTTTATTAGGTAACTCGTGCAATTCCTTGCTCACTTTTGCTTAAATAGTTACTCATGCAAACTTTCGCTTTCTTTTACATTTTTTAATGTGATGCTGTTATCTTAGTCTTAAAAAGCAATTCTAAAGCAAAAAATACATACACTTCATTTTCACATCCTTATGCGGTAATAACCCATGCTATTCCTTACTTTTGGTTAAATGGTTACTCATGCTAGCTTTTGATTTCTTTTGCTTTTTATTGATGCGATGATGTTATCTGAAGTCTAAATAATAATTGAAATGTAAAAACACGTACACTTCTTTTTTGAATCTTTGTGGGGTAACTCGTGTAATTCTTTTCTCCTTTTTGCTTAAAAGGTTACTAGTGCAAACTTTCGTTTTCTTTTGGTTTTATTGATGTGATGTTGTTATTCGAGGTTTAAATGGCAATTCCAATGCAAAAGACAAAGACACTTTGTGTTCACATTTTTTTGGGGTAACTCGTGCGATTCCTTATTGATTTTTGCTTAAATGGTTACTGATGCAAACTTTCTCTTTCTTTCATTTTTATTGATGATCTAAGGTTTAAATATCAATTCTAATGCAAAAAACACATACACTTCTTTTTCACACCTTTATGGAGAACTCACGTAATTCCTTTCTTCCTAATGCTTAAATGGTTACTTGTGCAAATTTTTGCTTGTTTTTGCTATTGTTGATGTGATGAAGTTATATGAGTCTTAAGTAGTAATTCTAATTGAAAAAACAAACATTTTATTTTCGCATATTTGTAGAGTAGCTCGTGCAATTCCTTACTTACTTTTGCTTAATTAGATGCTCGTGCAAACTTTCACGTTCTTTTGCTTTATTTGATGTGATGATGTTGTGGAGGCTTAAATGCCATTATAAAGGAAAAAAACATATACACTTCATTTTTATATATTTATGGGGTAACTCGTGTAATTCCTTTCTCACTTTTGCTTAAATGGTTACTCATGCAAACTTTGGATTTTCCTTGCTTTAGTAATGTGATGATGTTATCGGAGGTTTAAAAAGTAATTCTAAAGCAAAAAATACATGCACATGTTCATAACATTGTGGTGTAACTCATGTAATTCCTAACTCACTCATGTAAACATTTTATTTCTTTTCGTTTATTGTTGTGATGTTGTTATTTGAGGTTTAAGTAGCAATTTTAATACAAAAAACACAAACTTTATTTTCACATCTTTGTGGGGTAACTCATGCAATTCCTTACTCACTTTTGCTTAAATGGTTATTTGAGCTGGCATTTGATTGCTTTTGCATTTATTGGTGTGATGATGTTATTCGAGGTTTAAATAACAATTCTAATGCAAAAAACATACACTTCGCTTTCACATCTTTGTGGGGCAACTCATGCAATTTTTAACTCACTTTTGCTTAAATAATTGTTAATGCAAACTTCTAATTTCATTTACTTTTTTTTTATTGTGATGACGTTATATGAGGTTTAAATAGTAATACTAAAGCAAAAAACACACACTTTGTTTTCACATCTTTATGGGGTAACTCATGCAATTCATTACTCAATTGTGTGTAAATGGTTAGTCATCCAAACTTGCACTTTCATTTGCTTTTTTTGAAATGATGATCTTATCTAAGGCTACACTAGCAATTCTAAAGCAAAAACACACACAGCTACACTAGCAATTCTAAAGCAAAAACACACATACACTTCGTTTTCACATCTTTCTAGGGTAACTTGTGCAATCCTTACTCACTTTTGCTTAAATAATTACTCATACAAACTTTCACTTTCTTTTGCTTTTCTGAAGCAATGATGTTGTCTGAGGCTTAAAAAGCAATTCAAAAGCAAAAAATATAAACACTTAGTTTTCACATATTTATGGGGTAAGACGTGCAATTCTGTACTCACTTTTGCTTAATAGGTTACTGGTGCAAACTTTCGCATTCTTTTGCTTTATTGATGTGGTGATGTTATTCAAGAATTTAATAGCAATTTCAATGTTAAAAAAAAAAACTTGGTTTTTGCTTTTTTTTTTTTAGGTTAACTCATGCAATTTCTTACTCACTATTGCTTAAATGCTTACTCGCACTAGCTTTCAATTTCTTTTTTTTATTGATGTGATGATGTTATTCAAGGTTTAAATAACAACTGTAATGTAAAAAACACACAAACTATTTCCTTGTTTGCTTTTGCTTAAATAGTTCCTAGCGTAAACTTTTGCTTTCTTTTGCTTTTATTGGTATGATAATGTTATTTAAGCTTTAAATAGCAATTTCAATGCAAAGAAAAAAAAATACACTTTGTGTTCATATATTTTTAAGGTAACTCATGCAATTCCTTACTCACTTTTGCTTAAATGTTTACTCATACAAACTTTCACTTTCTTTTGCTTTTATTGATGTGATGTTGTTATCTGAGATTTAAAAAGCAATTCTAACACAAAAAATACATACACTTTGTTTTCACATCTTTATGGAGTCACTCGTGTAATTCCTTTCTCACAACTGCTTAAATGGCTACTCGTGCAAAGTTTTGTTTACTTTTGCTTTTGTTGATGTGAAGACATTATATGAGGTTTAAATAACAATTTTAATGTAAAAAAAACACATACACTTTATTTTCACATATTTGTATGATAACTCGTGCAATTCCTTACTCACTTTTGCTTAAATAGATGCTCTCGCAAACTTCCACTTTCTTTTGCATTATTTTATGTGATGATGTTATCTAAGGCTTAAATAGCAATTCTAAAGGAAGAAAACACATACACTTCATTTTTACTACTCATGCAAACTTTCACATTCTTTTGCTTTTATTGATGTGATTTGTTATCTAAGGTTTAACTAGCAATTCTAATGCAAAAAACACATACACTCATTTTCACATAATTATGGGGTAACTCATGCAATTCCTTTGTCACTATTGCTTAAATGGTTACTCATGCAAAGTTTTGCTTACTTTTGCTACTGTTGATGTGATGAAGTTATATGAGGCTTAAATAACAATTCTAATGCAAAACACACATACACTTCATTTTCGCATATTTGTAAGGTAACTTGTGCAATTCCTTACTCACTTTTGCTTAATAGATGCTCATGTAAACGTCTACTTCCTTTTGCATTATTTGATGTAATGATGTTATCTGAGCCTTAAATAACAATTTTAAAGGAAAAAAAAACATACACTTCATTTTCACATCTTTATGGGATGACTCGTGTAATTCCTTTCTCACTTTTGCTTAAATGGTTATTCGTGCAAACTTTCAATTTTTCTTGCTTTTATTAATGTGATGATGTTATCGGAGGTTTAAATAGCAATTCTAAAGCAAAAACATGTGTACACTTAATTTTCACATCACTTAAGCAATTCCTAACTCACTTTCTCTTAAATGGTTGCTCGTGTAAACTTTCATTTTCTTTTACTTCTATTGTTGTGAAGATGTAATCTGAGGTTTAAATAGCAATTTCAATGCAAAAAACACAAACTTTAGTTTCACTCCTTTATAGAGTAATGGTTATTCAAGCTAGCTACTGATTGCTTTTGCATTTATTGATGTGATGATTTTATTTGAGGTTTAAATAATAATTTTAATGCAAAAAACATATGTTTTGTTTTCACATCTTTATGGGGTAACTCATGCAATTCATAACTCACTTTTGCTTAAATGGTTAATCGTGCAAACTTCCAATCTCCTTTACTTTTATTATTGCAATGATGTTATTCGAGGTTTAAATAGCAATTCTAATGCGAAAAGCACATATACTTCATTTTTACATCTTTGAGGGGTAACTTGTGCAATTCATTATTGACTTTTGCATAAATGGTTACTTATGTAAACTTCCATTTTTTTTCTTTTTTTATTATGTGATGTTCTTATCAAAGGCTAAAATAGTAATTCTAAAGAAAAAACACATATACACTTCTTTTTCACAACTTTGTAAGGTAACTCATGCAATTCATTGCTCACTTTTGGCTAAATAGTTACTCATGCAAACTTCCACTTTCTTTTGCTCTTTTTGAAGTGATGATGTTATGTGGGGCTTAAATAGGAATTCCAAAGCAAAAAACACATAAACTTCATTTTAACATCTTTGTGGGGTAAGTCGTGCAACTTTTTACTGACTTTTGCTTAATAGTTCACTAGTGCAAACTTTTGTTTTCTTTTGTTTTTATTGATGTGGTGTTGTTATTGAAGATTTAAATAGCAAATGCAAAGCCAAAAAAACACCTTTTTTCACATTTTTTGGGTTAACTTGTGCAATTCCTTACTATTGCTTAAATGGTTACTCATGTAAACTTTCACTTTCTTTTGCTTTTATTGATGTGATGATGTTATCTAAGGTTAAAATAACAATTCTAATGCAAAAAACACGCACACTTCATTTTCACATCATTATGGGGTAACTCGTGTAATTCCTTTCTCACTATTGCTTAAATGGTTACTCATACAAATTTTTGCTTACTTTTGCTATTGTTGATGTGATGTAATTATCTAAGGTTTAAATAACAATTCTAGTGCAAAAAACACATACACTTCATTTTCGCATATTTGTAGGGTAACTTATACAATTGCTTACTCTTTTTTGCTTAAATAACTTCCACTTCCTTTTGCTTTATTTAATGTAATGATGTTATCTGAGGCTTAAACAACAATTTTAAAGGAAACAAAACACATACACTTCATTTTCACATCTTTGTGGAATGACTTGTGCAATTCCTTTCTCACTTTTGCTTAAATGGTTATTCGTGCAAATTTTCGATTTTTCTTGCTTTTATTAATATGATGATGCTATCGAAGGTCTAAATAGTAATTCTAAAGCAAAAACACATATACACTTAATTTTCACATCATTATGGGCTAACTCATGCAATTCCTTACTCACTTTCTGATGCAAATAGCCAAGGCTAAAAGCAAAGGATCCACTTCAACTTTAAGGCCTAATCATAAAGGGAAGCCTAAAGAAGTTTAAGGACGTAATTAAAGCATTCATGCAACAAGGAATTACACTTTGATTAGCCCAATAAGAGCAAAGGGTGTGTGATGCCAATTAAAAACTGATGGGAGCTTAAACTCTTCAAATGGAGCACTTAATTTAATACAATGGAGCCCAACTTGTGGAGAGCATCCAAGCGTGACCCAATTCGGCCAAGGCATGTAAAAAAAAGCCTAAGGCATGTAAAAGGAAGCCCAAGTCATGTAACCAAGGAAATAAGGCCCAAAGTCAAACATTCTTACAAGATTTCCTTAGTTGGCAATATTTCCTAATGCCATTAGGATTTCCTCATTAGGTTGAATCCTTTTTCTTTTCTATTTAGGAAGAGTTGTTCTTTAGTTATGAAAGTATCTTGGCCTAATCTTGTATACCAATCATAATGTTTCTTTAGTTTTTCTATTTAGTTTAGGATTGCATTTTCCTTATTACATTAGGAAATATTGAATTCTGTTAAGGAATGTAAACCAAATCCTAATTGGTTTTGGATTAAGTATTGTAAGGCTACAAATAGCCCTCGTATTCTACCAAGAGGAAAGAATTCAATCAATATTATTTTTGTTAGCAATTTTGCTTGTGAGATTAAATTCTCTTATTGAGTTTTTGAGTGAACTTGGTGAGATTGTTAAGTGAAGACTTAATAATTTCACAAACTTGTTAATTCTGATCTTAAATCAACTTAGTTGATTTAGGATTTGGGTTAACATAACTTTGAATCTTTATAATTTAGGTTGCTATAAACAAGTTTTCTAGAGGTCTAGTTGGGATTTAAAGATCAAAACTCCAATACTTGTTTTGATAGATCTGGGTAACTATTCTCAAGCATACGGGTAAGAAATCTAATCCAACCTTGTTCATATCACTTTCTCTTAAATGGTTGCTTGTGTAAACTTCCATTTTCTTTCAGTTTTATTG